>JABUQX010128144.1:12500-16750 GCA_015478945.1 Trachelipus rathkii
CCCTGCTTTAAGCTGTTTCCCAACCTATTCTAAATGTTGCTGTGCAAAGTCCAAAAGTAGAAAATACCTTTTCAACAATTAGCAGTGTGATGAAGTTGTGCTGACAAATGCTTAATATTTTATATTATGACCTTCTCATCTGAATTCATCTAAAAGAATGACAGGAGTCACTGCTGACAGACAGAAGACCTCTCAAAATTAGGTTAACTTTTAACTGAAATGGAGGAGAATTTGCTTCTTAATTTTTTATTCCATAATTCGCACTGCGTTTTGAATAGCTCATCTCTTGGAGAGTACTCGTGGTCTGATATACTTGGGTTAAAAATATATGCCAATTAAGTGAGCTTCCTGGTTACTGCTGATTATGATACCCTCCTTTTTTACTTTTGTTTTTAAGATCTTGTCTGTTGAGTTGGTGGAGTTAAGCTGTTGTAGCTCCATATTCATTTTTTCCAAATATAACACATCAATAACTTAGTTTACAGTCCATTGCCTTCTAGCTTGGTTGATGCTGTGGCCACCCCTCCCACAAATGAGTTTTATTTATAGGATTTTTGGAAATGTGGCATGCGATCGGGGTAAGAAAATGAAAATCTCAAGAGTCGAAACAGAGAAATCATGTTTTAAACATGTTAAATTTACATAATTATATATTATATATATATAATATATAGATATATTTATATATATATTATTGATAGTATATATATATATATAGATATATAGTAATAGTTATATATATAGTATATATATAATATGATATTATAGTATAAATTAAATATTGCCTCACAATAATAAAATCAGCAGAAATTTTTTTATTGCCTTTCAGTTGCTCTTCGATTGAAAAATTGAGAAAATCATATCAACATGCTAAAGAAAACCATTAATAAATACATTTTTTAAATATTTTATGCCATTATTTTTTTTATGGTTTTAAACCATTGGTTTTTTTATGTGGTTTAAACCATGGTTTAAACCAATGGTTTAAACCAAATGGTTTAAACTCCCACCCATATATATTATATATTATATAGTATATATTATAATATATATAATATATATACTATATATATTATATATATATATATATATATATATAATATGCGAACATATATATATAGTATATATATATATATATATAATATATATATATATTATATATATATATATATATATTATATATATATATATATATTAATATATATATTAATATAACATATATATATATAATATATATATAGTATATATATATATATATATATAATATTATATATATATATATATATATATATATATATATATATATATATACATATAAATATATATATAGTATATATATATATATATATGTATATATATATATATATAGTATAGTATATATATTAGATATATATATAGTTTAGTATATATATGTCTATTATATTTTATATATATATATATATATATATATATATATATATATATATATATATATATATATATATAGTATATATATATATATACATATATAATATATAATATATATAATATATATATATATATATATATATATATATATATATATATATATATATATATATATATATATATATATATATATGTGTGTGTGTGTGTGTGTACATACATAATATTATATATGCAGTAAACTAATTCGGTTTTATAGCACAAGCAAGCTTGTGTTATAAATAATCTAAAACATATATTTAATAATACGTACTCGGAAACTTTTAATTGTAGAAAATTATTTAGAGAACCATCACCTAATTTTTAACTTACCAGTACTATTATTATTATTATTATTATTATTATTATTATTATTATTATTATTATTATTATTATTATTATTATTATTATTATTATTATTATTATTATTATTATTATTATTATTATCCCCCACCTTCCTTCCCTACTTACTGGGGGTAAGGTGCGTCACATGCACCGGAAACACAAAAGAAAAGTAGTAGAAGAATATGACGCAAGTCGAAAAGAGAGCCCAGTCTTACCGCCCCTTTATACCCTTAAGTGAGAATTCGTCGCAGTCAGAAAAATCCACCTTAGGGCTTCATGGGACTGAGACGGATCCTCACTATGGCATCTCGTCAATGTATTGTTCATCCCTTGGCACAGGTGGGCCACAACCATACCCCCTCACAAAACCCCGCTATTCACTCCTATTATGCACCTTTCTTCTCGCCTCTGCCAAACATACATTCCTCTACCCCAGGCAATCCTTTACTGAATCAATCCACGTTTTCTTCTGTCTCCCAGCCGGTCGATTCCCAGCACACTCACCACTATATATCGCTTTACCAACCGACTATCATTCATCCTTCCACATGACGCAAACATCCTCAATGTACTCTTCAATTATTCTCTCTCTCATTTACTCCTTTCTTCACATCACACAACTCCCTAATACGTTCATTCCTCATTTTATCAATTCTTTTCACACCTAACACGCCCCTAAGATTGTCCATCTGAACACATTCCTCTTATTCAGACCATAGTTTCACTACTATACATTAACAGGTAACAACATACCCATGTAAGACCCTAGTGCACTCAAGACTTAGTCCCTTTACATCCACCAACGATTTAATTGCACCAGCATCCTCCCTACCATTCACAACTTTCCTATTACAAATCTGCATCATCTGTTCCCTTTTCATCCAACATATATCCTAAATATTTAAACTCCGAAACTTGTTCCAGCTGCTCACCACCATCCAACATAACTTCACATCGAGGACTGTTCTCATTCACAACCTTAACCTTACTCTTATCAACGTTTATTTTCAAACCCCTCCTTTTAGATACCCAGCCAAATCCCTCTACCAATCCTCTCAAACTCTCTTTAGATTCGACACACAAAACCAAATCATCCGCATATAATGCGTAGGGTACCCTTCACTCTTTTTCATTCTCCATCATTCTAATACCTTCCAATGCCAACCCAACCTCTAATTTTTTCATAATCCCATCCATTTACAAATTTAATAACCAAGGAGACATAACACATCCTTGCCTTACCCTGCAATTAATATGAAACCAATCACTTTAAACTCCATTTCTTCTTACACAAGCTATACTATCGTCATACAGACTTTTGATTCCATTCAAAAGCCGATCACCAACACCATATATCATTAACACCTGCCATAGAGCTTCTCTATTAATCCTATCATAAGCCTGTTACAAATGCATAAATCCTAAATACAATTTATTGTTCTTCTCTCATTTTCTCAATCATTTGTTTCAATGTAAAGATTTGATCCACATATCCTCTACCATTTCTAAACGCACCTTGTTTCCTGCACCATCAGTCCTTCAGAGTGTCTCACTCGACGTACTCTTTCGATTCGATCGGAAAATAACCCATATATCTTCCTACAAACACTCAATAAACTAATTCCCCAATAATTCCTATAGCTACCCTTATCCCCCTCACCTTTATATAAGGGTACTATTTATTACTGCTCACCTCCAAACTCTCAGAACTATACTCTCCACAAATGCTTTGTTACACAACTTCCAAATCCAATCAATCACAATCTCGCCTCCGTTTTTGATCATTAATTTCATCAATTATTATTATTATTATTATTATTATTATTATTATTATTATTATCATTAATTATTATTATTATTATTATTATTATTATTATTATTATTATTATTATTATTATTATTATTATTATTATTATTATTATTATTATTATTATTATTAATATTATTATTATTATTATTTTGTTAAAAACCATTCCACTATTAAAATAAAGCAAATGATATAGCCAAAAATTTAAATTCCAACATCTTAAGTAATCACAAAAACAGAACCTACTTCATCCAAATTCGTCAGTAATAAAAAATCATACCCGCTCCTCAGAAAGGGTGTCCCTAAGTCCGAACAACTCATAAATAATAGCCGTTATAATAAATTAATTTTATTACTACCTAAAGATGGCTTGAGTTCGGAGGCGATATATTGCAACAAATACATCTTCAACAATGGTTAAAGTAGTGTGGAAAGGATCTTGATGGAAATTGTTTTTTTTTTTAACTTTGAAAGGAAAAAGAATCCGAAGAAACGACTCTAAGAGGAGAAGTCAGCTACTCCTACACTTTGTACCTCCAGGAAGGCTATAAGCTTCCTTTAGAGTTGTTCGGACCTAAGGACATCCTTTCTGAGGAGTGGATAGGATTTTTTCTTACTGACGAGGAATGGAAGAAGGATTTTCTATTTTTTGTCA
>JABUQX010128145.1:0-35000 GCA_015478945.1 Trachelipus rathkii
TTAGATATAGGTTAAACGACAATATGTATATTAATATGATATACTAATATGATATGATAAGCTAAGTCAAACCTGATAATTCATAAACCAATTCAGTAGCAATTAACGAATAAGTTAAGTATAATGCCGTATTTACTATCTGAACTTTAATTTAATGTATAAAGAAGAAATATAAAAGAATTAATAATAACATTATTAGTAGTTATAATCTTTATATATAAGAAAAATAAAAATGAATGAAATGTAGTGGTATAATTAATTAATGTTTGTAGTATTACCTACTAAATAGTATTAGAGTGATAGTCTAGCTAAATTGAAAAAATAGTTAACTGTTTCTATTTAGAGTAAACTTTGTTATTAATAAATGAAAGTGATTTATGATGTATATACTTATGGATAAGTGGTAATAATTATAATATAATATTTACATATTAATACTATATTTAAGTAGAATCTTTGTAACTACCCTAGATTATTATGAATAGAAGTTATAGGCAGGTTCATATTATACAGCAACTATAAAGAATATCAAGAAATATGTGTTTGAATTTTTATATAATATATATTAAATTTAAAGTTTAAACATTATTATAAAAGTAGTATTAAAAATACTTTCATAGTCCGAAAGTTGATTTTTGTATATTTTATTATATTTTTTTATTTTTTTTTATTTTTTTATAATTTTTTTTTTTTTTTTTTTTATTATTAAGCTGGTATGCAATTACTTATTTTTGCTACACTAATATTAATAAAGCTTGACGGTCTATGAAGACGATGTTGTCTTACCTATAACGACTATAATTATTGACGAAATAGTGGATTCTACTCATATAGCAATACACTTGAGAGTTATATATAGCCCTTTAATTGATAACTAATTAATAATATCGATAATGTATTACACAATTGTAAATTTCTATTAATACTAATTAACTATACTTCAAACTCACCCTATATAGGATTTTTTTATTCTATTGTAAATAGTATAGCGTTATGATATCATAGTTACGAAGAAAGATAGTCAAGTGCCATAAAGGAAAGTTAAGGTTTTTAACGATGATAGAAGATGTTATTTATTATCAATGAAGGTGAAGATTTTTCAATTGAATAATATTGACATCGACGTATGTAGGTATAGATCGAATAGAGTATGTTGTAACATTTATTGAGTGCGTTATACAACTAAACACTAATAGGGAGTATTTTTCTGTGACAATAAGTGTATATTTTTGGGGGCTTGTAGTAATGAGGAGAGGAAGGCATGAGCGTGCATCAAGGTAGATGCATAGGTAATGTTAGGTAGTGCTATGAGGTAAGTGATTCAGCTGATGCGGTTTAGCCTGTATGGTGTATGTTAAGTTGTGTGTAATAGTTGTAGTGTCGTATATTTATAGTTTATCTGCTGTGCGTTTATATTGTATGTAATATGGTTTGTGCTTATCATTGATCTTGTTATTTTTGTTGTGAGATAACTAAAATTAGCGAAGAGCATTTGTAACATTTGTCGCAATCTAATTTTATATTTATATGTGGTATGTTTGAACGCATAGTTTGTGGTTTTATTTATGTTTGACGTTTAGAATCAGACACAATATAATTGCAATTTATATAGGTTGTGTGTGGTTAGTGATTTTCATCCATTGTAATAATAATGGTATAGGGAGAGTGATGCACACAATCTTTGATGGTGAGGATCTACGTGTAGATAGGTTGTATGACATGTAGTTAATTGGCTTAAGAATAGAGTGATGTAGTAGTTTATTGAGTGTTAGTTGATAGTTATGCTTGTTTGAGTGACTATATGTATTATATCCCGCAACGTACCTTTGTTTCTTCTCTAATTAAGGAATTGATAAATCATAAGTATTTATATGATATCATTTCTTGATAAAAAAATGGTTAGAATATGGTAAATGAACTGCCAATATGATATATAGGCATGCATGAAGTAGCTATGATTAAATGATATATCCATACTAAAACCCTTCAGTTTGTTATAGAGATATTAGAGGGTGTTAATTAATTAATATAGATTAATACAATCAATCTCATAATATGATAATATAATTGATAATATGCTTATATTATATATATTATACTATAAATTATATATATTAATTAATTATATAATAGTTATGGGAGATATATTTCTTATTACTATTATATTATGTATAAAGTATTGTATTATGATTGTTTGTATAGTATATATATATATTTAATATATTTGATAATATAATTATAGTATTAATATATAATAATATTATTATATATATATATATAGTTACTATAAGTATATGACGTTATATGTTATATAGTTATACTAATATATATATACTATATAATATAGGGCGCTGAGGTTATCGCTCACTTAGTACAGGACTATGTAAAATTTACTAGAAATATAATAATATAATCATAAATAGTTATTAATAATATATATATATAGTATATATATTATCTATATATCGATAGATGTAACTGTAACTTTAGATGAATGTACACTTGAGGCTAGGTATAATTAAGTTATATTAATTAATAAATAGTATAATCTTAATAGTTAGTGTATATAAGTTATATAAGATATATATATATAATTAATCTTATATATTATATAGATAATATATATTATATAGTATATAAATATATATTCTTAAGAAAAATATCTGGACTGTTCATATATTTTAATATGTTATATAAATATATTATATGCAGTAATAAATTGAAAATAGTTACTTTTTTAGTTTTATTTAAGTATTATTTTATTATTTAATAGAGAATCAAATTGAATATTATTCAAACGTACTATTGAATATCAAAGTATTGTATTTTTGATGTTATTTATTACAAACGTTATAGATTTTGATTCAAACTAAATAGGCTACCTATATTATTTTTTAAAATTAATTATTTTTATTATATAAGGGGACAACACTTAATTAATAAAAATTTACATATTTTAAATTCATTTTAAAGCAAAAGTTTTAACTTCATTATTGCATATAATATTAACTATCAGCCAAATATTATTGCGTAAGACAGTTATTGTACTGAGACAAGGAAAATATTACTGTTAAGTAGAGACGATACAGATCATTGATATAGAATAGATAGATATAAATTATAACATATTAGATAAAAATAATATTTATATAGATAGTAATAGAATAGAATAGTAATATGATGAATAAGATGAGATGATTATATGAAGGAGAGATAGAGAAGCGAAGAATAATAGATAAGAGATGAGAGATGAGATGATGATAAGAGTAAGAGATAAGGTAAGAGAGAGAGAAGAAGAGGGTATTGAGTAAGGAGAGAGAGAGAGATAGATAGAGTAGTTAATTCAATTATTTTTTCAAATTATATTTGTCGTACGATTATTAACTGGAGTGAAATGCGAGATAAGTATTTTCGTACTCCGTCAGAAATGTGCTTATTATTTCGAGTCTATAATACGTATACAGAAGTGATATTAGCGTCTATGGTAGCTTAATTCCTAAATAATTTTATATATATAATAGATAAGATTATATATACTCAGGTTACATATATTATACCACTCAATATGTCATTCTCAATTACTTAACTGCTTATAGAATGAGTAGTAGAGGAAGAATTTCCCTAAAGATGAATTATTTATATTATTATTAATTGTTAAATATTACTATGGTGTAATGATTTTCTTTAAATTATTTTTACATTATAAATCTTTTTTCTTTTTAAACTTTTCATAATAAAATTCTATATAATAATTTTATTTTGACTTTACCATTTAAAATTAATATTTATATTGTAAAACCTATAAACTATTAGGGTTAAGGTATAAGTACTCCTATCATGCATAGCCCTTTGATAGTCATCGCCGCTGATATATGAGTATGGTGTTATCTAGAATTGTGCAGACGGCATAATTAGTACTTTACTTATAGGGATTTTCAACAAATATTAATATACTAATTATATTGGATGTATATTAAACATATGGATCAGTATCAAAAAAGAAATATTTACCACAAATTATTGTAGTGGATAATAGCAAGGCTATTATAGTTCTATAGTCCTAATTATATATTTATTACATATTAGAGTATAAACTATTATAAGCTGGATTTTCATAGGTGGCCGACTCGTATTTCCGGAATGGCCATGACATCTATCTGTCACTCGATGACTTGTATATGTACTTGGACATTTTAGGGTTGAGTCTATCTCTGGGCACGGCCATGCTGTGCGTACAGGGTGGATCCCAATGGTTTGACTTCTGCTTAAGCGTGCAGGTTTGTCACTTGCATCGACAACATGGCGTGGGCGAGACAGCTCAATAGGACTACGCGCTTAATTAGTTTTATAGCTCTGGTTGTAGTCGTTCGTGCGGTTAGACGTTGTTTACAGACGTACGCACATAAACCATGCTAGAGTGTACTTTCATAGCCAGCCCCATTAGATAGATCAAATGAGCGTCTAATCAAGGTGAAATCATGGTAACTTGCGCGCTATAGAACTGCAGCCTCGACGTAAGTTCGGTTATCGCGAGTAAAGGACGACGTTGGTGCGCTCATATATCGGCCCATCGCCGCTGCGGTATGTAAATGTGGTTAGGGTGTTAAAATTAAATTACTGCGTAGACAACTATGGCTGAGTTAAGGTGACGCGCGGATGTGATGCCGCATGGAGACCTAGAAAGCGAACGATGCCTATGATCTGTGATGGTGATGCCATATACAGAATAATGGGTTTAATAGTAAGCTCAGGTAGAGTTGATTGTCTTTGTAGAAAAACGATGACAGGAATGGGAAGGAATGAGTGATAAGAGATTGAGTATAGAATAAGGGTGGTCATGGAGTGGACATAGGAAAAGAGAAGGTGCTAATGAAAGGAGTGGTTCTAGAAAGGCACTAAATGACGTAGATATTTAGCTCTGTGTCTGGTAGAGAGAGAGATCCCTATAAGCAGAGGTTACATTTTGAATGTGAATAGTTGTTATTGGTGGTAGATACGTGTAAGAATTTCATGAATGTTAATTTAAGTTTGAAAAGGGGGTTAAAGTAGATGTCGTAGATAGTTGAGGGTGTGTAGATCTATTCTCATGTACGGTGGAAATGTATTGGAGTGTTCGTACGAGATTAACGTATTTTAATTCTGAGACAATCTATATTCCTCCATTACGATTTTTTGGCGATGGTTTGGATGTTCGATGCTGTTAGTGTAAGTTTTGTTAGATGGGTTTAGGAATCTTGTGGAGGACTATAGATCGTTAGTGTGAGGAGTAATATCGGAAGTGAAAACTCAACACGATGGAGGGATAGATAATGAGGTGCTTGGCGTTTTGGTCGAATACGGAGAATAGACAAATTGATGTTAGGATGCAAGAGTTGACTTTATGCTATCCGAGTGAGGTGAGAGAATAATATGTTGGAGATTATGGTGGTGTGAATAGAACGTGCGTTTGTGTGTTGTGTCGCTGTAGTTCTGCATGAAACCTAAATGTATCTTTGATTTTTTATGTGTTCTATAGATCTGCCTAATAGTCTGATGTTGTATATGATGAAAGTGTAGGTGAGAACTTATCGAAACACCTTGATATGATACATTCTTAGTTGCTAGAGAATGATTGATTTATGCGTTCTGTACCTCTATTTGATATCAGGATAATTAACCAGTTTGGTATAAGAGCAGTATATAAAGGCACGGTAATGATGGTTTTTAATATTAGATCAGTAGTCAGGCTAGTTTACTCTACAATCGCTCGTTTTGTTGACTTTCTTTGTGTATATTTTATTCATATAGCAGGCTTTTAGGGATGCCAACTTTATGCGGCTTAATGCGTCTTTCTTGTGGCGAACGTTAATAGTTTTATGAATTTCGTTTCATGTTAAAATTTGATTTACATATCTTAATGTAACATTATTTTAACTTCTTCACAGTATTGATAGATAGTGTATTAACTCAATGTTTTGGGATTTACTTATTCTTATTATATATCTTTTCGCACGAATGTAATCTAGGGGTAGTTTAGAATCGCGAGGTCTCGATGCTATTAGTTCTTTTAGATGTTGATTCATATGTTTTACAGGTACCTTTACTGGTAAAGTACGGAATTTTAGCTTGTTGATTTAGCTTTGGCTTGTAATTAGGTTATTGACTGTGAAATTGTTAAACCTGATTTCAGGCCGTTTCGTGTCTGGTGTTTTTTGTTTGGGCTTTTGTTATTTCTGGTCTAGTTATGTTTACACTGTCTATGTGTGTTTTTGTGTTCATGCGGATGCATTGCAAAGCGAGCAGTATCGTTGGGGCTGCTCGACGCGGCGGATTTATCTGATCTGAAATTTGTGCTTGAAACTACTAGCATCCGACTGACTTTCAGCAATCTGACTGTGGCCGTGGCGACAAACAGCTCTATCTCGTACCTAGACTGAGAAAAGATACATAATATCTTTTACGCTCATCCCTACCTCGTCTCGAGACGGACTCACATACGGATAGGGTGAGCGAATTATATGTACTCCCTAACACTCGGTTATAATACTCAATGATACAACTATAACTATAGATGATATTACGTGATTCAGTTACGATCTTGAAGAGCTGTTGATCATTGTGACCTTATAGTTTCAGGTATATAAAACACACTTAATTTGTTATAAACAATCATCGTGTATAGATGTATCTCGATTTATTGCTCTATAGCTGAGTAGTTGCGTGTGGAGCTAGAAAAACTATTATCCTCTAAATATATTCAATTGACATTTGTGCTTCATGCTTACTCGTTTACACGTCATCTAATAGTATATAACATGATTTCATACGCCTTTTATTGATAATCTCATACTATCTCAATGAGATATTAGTTAACTATATTACTTATATCTACATCCAATACTAGGGTCTCTATTTAATAGGTTCAATATGTACACTAAATACACTGAATGGTATGGGTTATTACTCTCATCATGAGTTTAGGTGGGGAGAGGCCGAGAATTCATTAGTCAATTATTCTCAACGGAAATCTGGAGTCACGCTTAAATTAGAACCCATCCAGTTCGTATTACGTATCCCTACCATTATCTTGGATATACTCAAATAACTCATGAGAACCTATAGTAGTAACCTAACTCATTGTTATATGAATATAAGTATCCTCACTAGTTCGCTTACTTTGGTAATCTGACTAAACTACATTTAATAATATTTCTTAATTTTATTAATTTACTTTCTTCTCACACTCATCCTGCGCCTATACGCGGTTTTTATGGCACTTATTGTATTACGTGACCGATTGTGAAGAGCTTATGCTCGTATGCTGTCTACGTCTAACAGGATTGGAGTGAGCTGTACTGTCTAATTAGTCGTAACGCTGATCAACTTCATGCGATATAGGTGGATTTTTATGTTATGCGTTTGATGGGATTGAGTTAATGATTTATTCCTTTATTCGATATAAATCTATTTCTCTATCCTCATAAAGCCATATGAGTATATATACTAGATGTGTGATTGTCCCTGTGGACCTACCATGCTTATGAAGACAGTGCTATCGGTGCAGTGGATAAAATTTCTCAGTTCTTACTCTTAATCTTATACTTGCATATAATTTTCATTTAAGTCTTTATTTTAGTATAGTATTATTAATAATATATATAAATCGTTGCAGTATAGAATATTAACTTTATAGACGAGCATCAGGCGGGCTTTCATAATAACGAAAGTGCGTAACCTCACTTTAGGGTTCTATCAACTGAGAAATCTATTATCTGGCCTTTGTGCACAAATTAACAAAAGTGTGCTTATAGAACTCGAGTTAATACAATAAGTTTCGTTTCGCTTTGACTTTATTTTATCGCGTGCTTGAGATTAGGTGTCTGTTTAGCTGGTTAGAGGTTAAAGAGGTCTCTGAGAACTTGAAGGGGCCTTAGGATTCATCCTCTCGAGCATGCACATTTATATGTACTACTTAACTCTAACCCTGGGCACACTGTCTACATTACATTATTACAATCACCTCGTTCGTACTTCCTCTTGGTGATCTTATATTTGCATTGCTCCTGACATTTCAGCAGTCAACCACTTTTATAGCATATATTATTATATGATAACTTATATATATATATATATATCTATATATATATATGTCGTATATAGTATATATATATATATATATATATATATATATATATACTATACTCATATTTCTCGTAGATTTAATCATGTTCTAGAGACAGGATGCTTAGTCTGCAGCCAACCAGTATGTGATTTTTATTCACCCGATTGTGAACATAAGTTATCAAAGTTAGGAAAAAGAAAACTTCCAGTTTACAACAATATTCTAGAATTTGGTGTGCCTATGAAATATTTTCCAGCTCGTCTCATCGTTAAATTGTACATGAATAAAAATTGTATTATTAATGTAAGTTAAATTTAAGTCTTGCTTTGATTTTGATGTAATTAACACTGTAAATAAGTTAGCAGTGAGACGTGGAATCTTTGAGTCGATCGTCCTATTTTTTCCGTAGATTTTCTTTTGAAAGGAAGAGGCAGTATCCATTAGTAAGGTGGTATCTCACCCATCTGCCTAAAGAAGGGGTAAATAAAACCTAGAAGTGGTTTATAACTTAAAAAAAGACTGATCTCTCCAAATTTCTTTTATATTCATTTAAACTTCTTATTTCTGCTTCTTGTACTAATTCATCTTGTCTTCAGAAGAAAAGACATCCGCCTACTGGTAGGAAACGTTTCCGTAACTACTGTGCTGCTAAAAGGCTTGTAGTAGTACTGCTAATTAATAGACATTGGTTTAACTCATTCGGGAACAGTGCAAAATTTATTCTTTGTGAATCTAAGCAGGCTTCCTTTTGAGAAAAATATATTGATCTTTCTGATTATTTCCTCTAGTTCTTTTTATATTTTTGAAGCAAATGGGGGGGTCACCTTTTTTCTTCTTCTTTTTCTTTTCTAGTGTCTTCCAAAACAATAGTTTTACCATCACCGAAAGCTGAAATCTTATTTTAAACTTTAACCTCTGAATATACTTTTAACTATTCTGGAATTAGTTCTAATTCTCCACACCCTCCTACTCATTTATAAGTAACATTGCAATATCATCAAAATATGTTATTTATCCTCTCTATCTGTCTAAGCCTACTATTAAGAAAGTTTACGGTCCTGATGGTATCCCCATATGATTCTCACATTAGTGGTTCTGAGTTTAAACACTGCCTCGGAAAACTTTTTGTTTCTTCCCTATTAACTAAGCCTTTTCTATTTTGGAATGGTGTCCTTTCTCAGTCAGTCCCTAAGAAGAGGAAACTTTTTGAATCCACAACAATTGTTCAATGCTTCCCTCTGTTAGTTAAATATTGGATTTGGAAATATCATAAATCTTTAATCTTGTCTCAGATCGTTAAAATGACTTCCGAAAGGTACGTTAAAATGATGATCTTTTTTGCTTCTCTCTGATTCTTGATTCTTGATTCTTTATTCTTTGGAGTTTCACTAAATAATTTGCCGTCACGCTATACATGTTAAAGTCCTTTGAAAGAGAATGCCACTAAGCTTTGATTTCCAAAGTTCGCTCATTCGGTATTCACCATTCTATCTGTTTATTTCTCTCTGATTTTTTTCCGGTCCTTAAATTGGTGTTGATGTGGATGGTCATCCTTAATCCTTTAAATCTTCAAATAGTTGGGTTACACGTACGTTCTCTTTTACTGAAGATCTTTTACTACTTTTCGTCAATGATCTTCTATCTTTTACTTAATATCGTATCTATTTTAATGATGTCTATGTCACATTTTATGACTCCTTTTAATTAGAAAGAAGAACAATAACAAAGAGTAGATACTAATGTATGACCTATGAACTTTATCAAATCTATAGAAATGAAAAAGAAAACATTGAGTATTTGAAATATATCAAAACCTTAGTTGAACAACTATTTACACAAAATTATTCACCACACTGCAAGGTCTTCGAAAACTAACAAGAAAAATATATATATATTTTGTGTTTTCATTCTTATAGTCTTTCATATATATATATATATATATATATATATATATTGTATATATATATACATATCTATATTATATATATATTATAATATTTTATTATAGTATATATATATTTTTAGTATAATAATATTTAATAATATCTCTATAGTATATAATTATTAATTAGTATATATAATTATCTATATTACATAATATATATATATTAGTAATATTATTATATAGTTATGTATTATATATATATATATATATATAATTATGAGTATATATATTATATATATATATATGTATAGTATAGTTATATATATATACATATAGTATATATATATATATTTATATATCTATATATATATATATATATCTAGTATATATATATATATATAATATATCATAATATATATTAGTATGTATATTATTTATAATGATATATTATGATATATTTATATAGATATAATATAGTATAGTATAGTATAGTATATCTATATATTATTAGTATATATATATATATAATATAGTATCAAAGTTTGGAGGCCTGATTAATAATAACTGCAAAAAGTCAAAGTTCTTGAATATTTCACTAATCCAATGTTTCTGGATGTTTAGAGAGTGAATGCTATGTGGTTAGAGATCCGGTATTGTTAACCACTGCGAGCGGTGGTCCTTGTAGAATCCGCTGATGGAGATAAAATCTCCTTTGACTCATTCATTTAAATGAATGAGTCACAGTAGATTTTACTCTCTATCACGGGATTCGAACATTGGCACAGCGTTGCATGTGTTTAAACAATAACTGGATGCTGCCTACACACTAGGCATCCAGTCCCCCAGAAGAAAAACCTTCAAGCATAGTTTTTAGAGGCACACAGTTTTCATCCATACATTGCTGAAGATAAAGGCCTAAAAAGACATCCAAGAACATATTTTATTGATGTGAAAATTTATTAGAACTTTGCTATATTGTGCAGTTTATTTTAACTTCAGGCCTCGCTAACTTGATACTTACTAAACTTAGCGTTTATTGCTTTGATTTATATATAGATATATTATTTACTTATATATATATTATGATAAGTTTATATATATATATATTATATATTTATATTATAGTGAGGATAATAATATATTATAGTTAATATAATATATATATATATTTATATATATATATTATATATATATAGTATATATATATAGGTATAATATATATATATAATATATCTATATTATATTAATATATTATTATATTATAGTATATATTTGCCATGGAGTCTCCTATTAGCGAGCAATCGTGGCTTCGTGCTAACAGCTTCAAAAAGCACCAATGGTAAAAACACTAAGATGGAGTCCTAGAGGTAATGTGACCTCGCATAGAACAAATTTGCTCTGGATCTAGAAGTACAGCTCCGCCTGGATGTTCTAACAAAGCTACATTCGAACGCATACAGGAGATGCGAAAGCACAAGAAGAGGCATATGGAAGATGCCATCAAAAGCACTAAGAGCAATGTGCTATATTACTAAATATATTATATATATATTATATAATATATATATGAGTATAGTATATATATGATATATAACCCACAGATTCGCTCGCTTTTCTCGTGTGGGTGAGAGCTGTTGCGAACAGGGGAAACCCGATCACCGCTGCAACTCCAAAGAACTTAAATCCTACCATATCCAGGTGAACACTTAGATGTCAAGGACAGCGACTGCTCTCCTCGGACGGAGAACTTCTGCACAATGGATGATGGATATTAAGATCTCCCATCAGAACAAGAGGGAAATAGCTGTTTAAAAAGGTTAACAAGGTCAGTTTTAGAGTAGGTGCAGCTAGGGATCAAGTAAAACTGTCGTATATTGTATTTAAATTTTATATAACCACATATAAAATGAGTATTTAATAACACTAGTATTTCATTTTATGCTTACATTATTATTAGATTGCTAAATTATTATTATATTTTATGTTATAATAATTCACGTATACAAACCCACTTCATTTTATGCTTTCATCAGCATTGCACTGCTAAATGATCATTTTATATAATTTTCATAACACGTATATTTATTTCTGTAATTGCTCTTACATTTTTTTTTTTTGTTTTGGTCTGGAAATCTTTTTTGTTGCTTTTGTGTTTTTTAAAATTCAGTATCCCAGCAATACAACATCACCGAACAGCGACTAAACATCTAAGAGTCAAATTTCCTCTCAGCCCTCCTTCAGATTTCTCCCTACAGTCCACGATAAAACAAAATTATCTTAATGCGCTGTTAATAATACATTATGCTAAATAATCGGTGATATTAATCAAGTCGCTTGGCCATTCCTAGATTATGCTGTCCGCAATACTCATAACACACGATCAAAGAACAACCATCTATAGATGTACGGACTGAGAAATGGACCCACAAAACAATGTTCGGCCCTTTATGATTTTACCGTCGCAAAAACCATTGTCTTGGTCCTGGTTTCATACGCACACTCCAACTACCACAGCGACCCCGCAAGCAATTAAGCCTAAAAGCTCTAGCTATGAAAATCTCGCAAATTAACATAGCATTTAGGACACATAACATGGGAATCCGATGAAGTCCGGCTTCTGTTCAGCATGACCATGCGAAAGCTTGCTGCAGGAAGCCTACATACGACAAAACACCTGCAAAACAATACTTTTTTATGGATATAAACGATAGTATGCTTATAGTGTGGCGTTGGTGAAAGGATGTGTTCTTCTTCGGCAGCTCCAATGGGTGTGTGTCAGTTTAGTGATCGTTTTGGTTATGTTTTTAATAGTTTTGTGTTATTGAAGTGATGTAGCTCAAAGATAGAAGGTTATTCGTTTTTTATTTTTGATTTTGAAGCTTTTAGGTTATGTTCGAGTCTTATAGGTTTAGTTCTTTAGGATTGGGCAGTTGGAGAAGCGAAATACGGCAGTTTTACTAGTAATACGGGGATTACTGTTTTTTTATTTTTATTTTTTTTCACCTGACGATTTCCTTTTTAACTTACTTTTTCTCATGAGACTGGGTATTTGAATATACCGTTATTATAATTTATACAAGTGTTTGTTAGCTTATTCCACTTTTTTAGTTGATCATAGTATTTTTTTTTTTCCTTTTTTTGTATGCAATTTCTTGAGAGTGTGGGAGTGCGCGAGTGTTTTGAATTTGCCTGGATATTCATATTTTAAATTTTTCTGTAACATATGGATTTTTGCACAGTATTTTTTAAAATTCAGGTTTTAATTATAGGTCTTTAGCTTAACAATACTTTATCCTCGTTTCCTTAACGGTTTGTCTGTTTGTTTCCTGTCTGTTGTTTTTGTTGTGGTGTTGTGGACGCTGTGGTGTGACGTGTATGATGGTGAATTTGCTCGGGCGCGGGCTTTCATTTGACTTTACCACATCCGTGCTTGCACTTCTAGACTTTGCATCCGTGGATATACCACTCTGGCTAACTCTAACTACTAATTTGCTCTATCGGTCTGGAGACCGTAGACGTTGCGAGTCGGCTAAGAATTGCTGGCCTACATAAGCTCGTTTAGTATATCCACTAGAGTATTGTACTAATTGTCGTCTGAAGGGTGGTCGTAATGTGCCTATGTCAACATAAACACTGCTGTAAAGCCGTCGAAGGAATCTTAAATCTCCTAATGATTCGATGGTTCTGTGGTTAAGAATATTCTGTCCTTCTACGTAAAAAGTCATAGTGCTTTCTGCTACTGTTCTGCTAACAGAACAGATTTTGCCTTTTTTGATTACTTACTACTTCTCACGAGACTGTTATAGCTTCTCCTCATCCAAATACTGAGGTCTCTATTTAGCGGATTTCGAATGTAGCGCAACACTGAAGAGTGGTTGGGTGTCCTCTCATGCTGGACTTAGGGGGGGAGGAAGCCCGAATGCATTCAGTCTTGTAAGTAGCGATCTGAGAACCTAATTAAAGCCGCGACCACACATTTCGGATGTCTCAAGCAAATTCTTTGCGATGACTCTTGAACCTATTGTTCTCCCAGCTAGTCATTTTCCAGCACGATCATCTCTATTCATCTTATCGGTAATATGACCCACTACTATAATCGTTCTTAATTTTAATGACTTTCTCTCCAAACTAGCTCTCCTGCCTGATGCGTTTTTTTCTGGGCATTTAGTCAGGCTGACTGGGGCAATTGCGTTGCCTTCGTACTGCTCTACAAGTGGAGGTGATGCTTGAGACGCTAAAGCGCTTTCGGTTCTGCCGATAGAAGTGGAGCTGTAATCGATCATGGAATGAGGCGAGGTTCATCTCCTCTCTTCGACTCAATTCTTTTTCTCCTCAAAATATGTGGTTTGATGGCACTTGCTCTCTGGCCATTCAGGCTAAAGACAGTGGTGCGTATCGGGTGTGGAAAATTCTCATTCTCCTATCACTTCCACTAATTTTTTCATCGAGCGGCAGCTAGAAATGTTGCAGGGATACTCTTCAGCGAGCCAAAGCGGACCTTCATTAAACGAAAGTGCGCTGACCTCCCTGGTTCTCCTACTACTGACAAATTGTTCTGGCCTCTTGCCAAAACATCTTGCTCTAACAACTTCTGTAAATTCTCCATGCTTTTCCCCTCCTTATTCGCTCTGATGGTTCTGTTGCTAATACTGCCAACTGCAAGGGCCACGTCGTCTTCGGCTCTATTGTTCTCCAAACTCAAACCTTTAGATGTCCTGGCATTGCGCTTCTTTCTCCTCTTCCTAATCTCAGGTGTCTCGATGTGTTGCTGTTGCCTGTGATTTAAGTTTGGAACGAGGTGCTCATGGAGCTTAGTGAGAATCTATGAACTTGAGAAACCTCAACGATCTTAAACAAGAACAAACAACCACATAGAACCCACCGACAAACCAGGAAAGCATGCACATCCACAAACATAGCACTATTCTTTCAAACTTTACAGCACAAAACTTACTTGTCCAGCAGAAATAACCTAAAGCTAGGACAGAATAACTCATCATTGAAATATCCAAAATGTCACCAAACTACCACTCAGAAAACATACACAACTACAAAATTGCAGACTGGACACTATTCACGCCAACCATATAGAAAACCAAGATACATCCCTAGAATATCAACAGTCATGCCATAAATGCCATAAAAAATTTACTTCTCTAATTCAAATGCAGCCTACAATGCCATCCCCAGAGGTTTATAAGAACTACAAACCCAACCCAACCGGAAATAGGAAGCTAATTAAACAACACTACAGACTCGCCAGAAAAAAACACCACATCAGTCCAATACGGTGAACAACGACGATTAACGCCTACAGATCACCAAAACATAGAACATAACAAACACAAATTCTTCAAACATTCCAAACCTTCAATCACAAAGAACATCGAACACACGAACAATACCAGAATGTGAAACAACTAAATCACATGGAAAACTAACCACCCGAACAATACTCGAATCTCTTAAAACAAAAACACAACAACACCCACAAAACCAACAAACAAATGTAAACAACTCTTGTAATCATTCGCGAAAGCAGTTCAAAAACCCACAACACCTTCACATAGGAAGTCCTCAAATCCTAGAAGATAAAACTGAATTCCGGATCCCACATTAGATAATAATCACAACTGACCTAGGAAAAACATAACAAGACAGCTTAAAACCTCACGCTGTTATTGAGGTATAGAGCAAACATAACCTCAAAAACCTCAAACAACCACTTCAAACAACCACCTCAAACAACCACCTCAAACAATAACCTCAAACACCTAGGGAACACAGCTTTAACACAATTAGCACAAATATATAACTGCCCAATTAGCATAACTTCATTCCCCTATATGGAAAAAAAGCTATCATAATACCCAAATTAAAACCAGGAAAATCACCTCTGACCCTTCATCATTTCGCCCTATCTCTCTATTATGAACATTATGAAAACTACTAGGAAAAAACATATTAAACAAAATAACTCCATACATCATCAAACACAAATTCCAACACGGTTTCAAACAGAACCACTCAACTACAACAGCACTCACAAACATTATACAACCCACAGTCAATGACCTAAACTCAAAACCAACTCATAAAACATTAATCATTGCATTCTATATCAACAAAGCATTCGATACAGTACCCAAACAAAACTTGATCCACAAAATAACAATATCTAACATCCCCACTAATATAAAGAGATGAATTTCAAATTTTCTATCAGGAGAAACAGCACAAACACAAACAATAAAAAATATTGAACAGTGAGCATCAGTTACAGGGTACCCCAAGACCCAATACTATTCCACACACTATTCAACCTATTTAATGCTGATCTACCACAATCACAAACAGATCACACAATCATAACACCCTTCGCAGATGACATCACCAAAGTCATTATAGACAAGAACAAAAACACGGCTGCAAACCTGAGACAACAATACATCAACTAACTTCAAACATGGCTAACTGAATACAGAATGTCCGATTCACCAAACAAAATCTTCAATTACATTAATCACCACCGACTGCCAACTTGGTACCAGGTACCCACTAGTCTACCTAAACAACATTGCTTTAATCTTTAACAAAACTCCCAAAATCTTCGGACACGCATATCACCTTCACAAAACACATAGACAACTTAATTCATCTGCAAACAAGAAGCTGAACCTATTAAGAACGAACTCTGTATACACACACTTCATCCGCCTTAGTTCTAGCTAACGCAAAGGCAACACGGTGTGAACTTTTCCGCCAAGGGAGTTCTTGATTGTCACCTGTTTCATCGCCGGACTTCAACAACTTCATCTGCCGAAGAAAAAAAAATCTACCCATAGACACATACCTGAAATTGATAGGAACACAATTCTTTTTCTAAACTAAAACACGACAACACCAAAGCCACATTTCACTCTCTAATCCCACCCTTCACAGACTCAAACAACCTCCTTCTTCCCAAGCTCTTTATTGCAAAAAATTCCGAACAATATTCCACCCACCAAACGACACTAACCATTAACGGCCAAAGACAATTCCCACACGACACCGACAGGAAAAAACTTAAGACGTAGACTCACTCAACAACATTCAAACAAACACGCTCACCAAAAATAGGACCAGAAATTCAGCTTATTACCCTTGACAAGGCTAATATACTACAATACTACAAACAAGGGATCAACCTCAATCAAACAACCACAAACATCTGTGAAAACTATAATCGGGTGCCAAAGCACACATCCGACTTCTTTCCTACTACTATACTGTTTAAATAACTATCAACATAGAGCAACACGGGAAAATATACAGTACCTGGGGGATCTCTGGCGGAGACGGTTGCGTCGGCTGAGGTACTAGGCACGTGTGTGGGACTCTCAAGATGACTGGGTGGGGTTAGGGGTGAGAAGGTAAAAGGGTATATATATCATTTGTATATACTAGTATATATATATATATTATAGTATATTATATAATAGTATATATGATATACAACTTAATTAGAAACACAAGATAATAGTAGTAATAGTAGTATAGTAGTATTAGTAGAATTTTGGTACTGGATATATATATATATACGTATACTTATATATATCTTATATATAGGTAGTATATATATATATCTATATATATTCTATAGTATAATATATATATATATATAATATATATATATATATATATATATGTATATACTTAATATATATAAATTAAATATAGTATATCTTATATATAATATATCTATATCCATAGTAGATATATATATATAATTATATATATATATATTAATATATGATTATATATATATATATATAGTCTATACCATAGGTCTCGATTCAACAACTTCTCTCCAAGGACGTTGGAAAGGGTGGCGACACATGCCGTGAAAAACGGAAAGTACTAGAAGAATATGCATGTAAGTCGAAAAGGAAAGCCTAGCCTTACAGCTCCCTTTATACCTTTAGTTAGGAATGGTCGCAGTCAGGAAAATCCCGTCAATAGCTTCACGGGCCCGCTATGGACCCTCACTAGGGCATCTGGGTTTATGTAATTTTTGTCCCTTGGTCTGGGTTACCACAATCATACCCACTCACAAAACCACGCCATTCACTCTTATTATCTTCTCTGCCTCTGCCAAACTGCTCATTGCCTCTCTCCGGCAGACATTGACAATGAGAAAATTTTTGGTTGGTCTCTCAAGCGCCGCCGATTCCCAGCACACTCGATCACTATACGTTCACTTAACCAACCGACAATCATCCATCCCCTCCACATGATAAACCATCTCAATGTATTTTCATTTTTCTCTCATTTATTCCTTTTTAACACCGCACAACTCCTTAATACGTTCATTACTCATTTCTATAATTCTTTAACAATCTAACAGCTCGGCTAAGATTGTATCTTACCAAAGTATAATTTTAGATTATACCATCTTTATTCGAGACCCAGTAGGTTTCATATACTGTAAGCACTAACACAGGTAACCACATACTTTCATAAAAGATCCAAGTGCACCAAGACCTAGTTCTTTTTACTCCACCGAAGGATGTTACTAGGTTTCTAAATACCTTCCTAACATTTTCGTCAACTTTTCTACAATTCTCAGAATGAAACGTTCCTTACATCGGCATTATCCTAAGTTTTAACTCAGGACCTTGCCAGTCGCTCGACCATGCCACATAGTTCACAACCGAGGTTTGTAACTCATTTGGACACATCCATAACCTGTAATCTTGATTAGCGGTTACTTTCAAACCCCTACTTTTACACACCCTTCCAGATCCCTCTTCTAATTCTCTGAAACTCTCTTCAGATTCGCCACACAAAACTAATCATCTCCATATAATAGATGTTACATGCCTTCACTCCTTCATTCTCCTCATGTCTAACTCCAGTTCCCCTGCCACTCCACCCTCTAAGGCTCTTTAATCACTAATCCATACATAAAGTTGAATAGGACAAGCGGGAAAGCGAGAACACGAAGTCCCTACGCCTCATCCATTTTTAATATTAAGCCAAATCAATTTCACTTCGTTATTCTTACACACGGACTTCACTATCGTCATAGAAAGTTTTGATTCCATTCAGAAGCTTGCCACCAACACCATAAATCACTTATAAGTTATATATATATATAAATAGGTATAGTAGTATATATCTTTTTTAAAATAAATACTAGTTATATATATATATATTATATAGTATAGAGATAATTATTATTGTATTATATAATTATTATATTAGTTATTCAGTACAGAATTTAAGCTATAATAGTATATATTTAGTTATATATATATATATTTATATTTATATTTTAATAATAGGATTTAGTTATATATTATATATATATACTATTATGTAGCTTATTATATATTATATATTAATATAGTATATATAATATTATATATTAAATAATAATATTAATTATAAATGTAATAAATAAATATAGTATATATATATATGTATATAATAGCATAGTATTTATAGTATATATATATATATATAGTATAGAATTATATATATATATATAATATTATCATATATATATATAATATATATATATATATATAGTAATATAATATATATATATATATAATAGTTATTAATATATATTATATATCTATATAATATATACATATATATGTTTATATAAGTATATATATATAATATATATATATAATAGTAATAGAATATATATATATATATATGTGAATATATATATATTTATATAATATATTAGTATATATATATATAGTATATATATATAATAATATAAGTATGTATATATATATATATAGTTATATTAGTATAATATATCATATAATATATATATGTAATAGTTATTTTAGACTATATATAGGTAGTTATATATATATATATTAGTATTATATATAGTATATATATATATATAATATATATATATTATATATTATACATATATATCTAAAATTCTATCTATTACAAATATTATTAATATATATATGACGTTATATATATTATATATTAATGATATATCTAGCTATAATATATATATATATAGTATTATATATATATAGTAAATATTATATAATATATATATATATATATATATATCGTATAATTTATATTGATATATTATATGATTATATATATATAGTATATGATAATGTATTATACTATTATATATATATATTAGTTATATATATCTCATATATTATATATGATAATATATATATATATGTATAGTATATATATATATATTATATATATATATATATATATATATATTTAATATAGATATTATATTGTATATATATATGTATATAGTATATATAATAGTATATATATATATTATATATATATATATTATTATATAATATATATTATTATATATCTATATATTATAGTATATAATATAATATATATATATTATATTTATGTATATCATATATATATAGTTATAATATTATAAAGTATATTATATTTGTGGTATAGTACTTATATATATATTATTATATAGATTTTTAATAGTATATCATTATTATATATAATATGATGTTATTAGTTTAATATTTACCGGTATACTTATATATATATATATAATATATCATAGTATATATATATATATTTATTATATATATATATATATATACTATCATATAAATATATATATATATATATAGGTATCTATATTATACGTTATAGGTATATATATATGATTAGTATACATTTCATGATAAATATTTTTTATATAGAATATATAGTATATATTTATATTATAGTATATATAGACTTCTTTAACAGAGATAATGTATATCTATATACTATTTTATCTATATAGTATAGTATTATATTATAGATACTATTTTATATATATAATTATATATTATATTATATTTATAATATAATATATATAGTTAATATATATATCGAGTATATTATAGTATACCTTAGATAATATCATATATATATGATATATATATTATCATATACTTTATATATAGTCCGTATATATATATTTTATATTGTATATATATATATATATAGTATATATTATATAATTTATATATACTATATATATAGTATAGTATATATTAGTGTATATAGTATATATAGATATATATATAATATTTATTATATATAGTATATATATATTATGATATTATATATTATATATATATCATATATATATATTATATATGTATATATTATATATATATATGTATATATTATTATATATATTAATATTTAATCTATATTATATATATATATATTATAGTATAATATTATATATAGTAGGATTTATATATTTTATATAGTATATTATATATATATATATATATATAGTATATATACATAGGTATATATAATTAGTATATAGTATATTATATGAAATATATATATATATATATTATATAATATTATTTATATATATATAATATTTACATATGTATTATATATACTATATATAGTATATATTATAATATATTATTTATTATAATATATATATATATATATAGAGAGAGAGAAGAGAGAGAGAGAGAGAGAGAGAGAGAGAGAGAGAGAAGAATCGGATGGGATGTATGAAAGACAATACTGAAGAAGTATATTGAGCACATCAGGAATAAACTTGCCTCTAAGGGCTGAGATCACATTTTAGCCTGGACCACTTTCAATGGGCTACTCTTTTTACATGAAGATTAAAAATGTCCAATGATTGGTTTGACGTTTCGTAGTTTAGCACCAGGAATCTTCAGAAAGTTAACCCTTGTCTATAGTTATGGGAAAATCTGTAGCAGATAAATTTCTTAAACGTTCAGTATTTTGAAGATACTCAAATTCAATACCTTGTTAGTTGCAGCGTATTTGGCCTCCATATCGGCTAGTTCGCTTCCAGGAACACCCACATGGGAAGGAACTCAGTAAATGCAAAACATTTCTTCCTCACATGAAACAAAAAGATAGACTTGTGAATGGCAAAGGCCAAAGGGTTTCTTGTCGATCAGTCAAGCAACACCTGCAAAGCACTTCTAGAATCGGAAAAGATGGCAAAGCTGTCTTCTGGTGTGATGTTACTGACTCTATTCACATCCATAGACATCATGATCAGTTCAGTATTGAAAACAGATAAATAAGGTGAGGTTCGAAAACACAGCCAGTACAACACTATTCCATCTTTCTTGAAACCTTTAGCATAAAAAGCTATCGAGTCGCTTTGGATCTCCTCATGGTGCGCAAAGAATTTTTTTAGTTTCAATTGCTGTGCCTCTGCTTTTCGTAAAGATTGAATCTCCATACAAACAGCAGGAGGTAGTTAAACCCAATTTAAATAGATGGATTAAAAAACATATTGAACCGCTTTTTGAAGAAGGGGATGAAATAGAAGATTGAAGCCACAACTTCAACAAATAGCTATTAAGAATGAATGGGTGAAATTTGGTTTAAAACTACAACTCATATCTCAAAAACTACAATAGATACAGGGAAAAGGAATACATTGTTGGAATCCTGGTAACTTTTAGTGCGGAGAATTAAAAAAAAAAAAAAGCAAAAAAAAATTATTCTTTCAAAAACTTTTGAAATTACTACAACAGAAACAAATTTTTAGGAATCCTGGAAATTTTTAGAAGGACAAATGTAGCAAAAAAAAAAAAAAAAAATTATTGTGTAAACATAATTCATTAAAAATAGAGCCTTTTAAGACCTTATTCGTTACTCGTTAATTAAATAGACTTTCTATTAAATTATGCTTTGTTTTTACTAAAGAGATACCCCAAGGGTTACCGCTCCGGAACCCCTCTTTGGTATTTGGGTGTCGCGGGGGGTTCCTCCGCCCCTCCCTAGGGTATGGAAAAGCGTCCTCCCTGTGTTCCGTCCGTCCGGTCGAGCCTAGCATTGCCGTGTAATACCTTACAATAAGTATATATATATACTAGTATATAGTATATATATATATACATATATATGTATATATATATAGGTATATCTACTGACTTATATATATATATATATATATATATATATTTACTCATATCCCCTGCTCTAACAAAAAATCAATGATTTATTTTATTTATTATATTGTTACTTTTTTTACATTTCCCTAACTAAAATTATACAAGGATTCCCAAAATGGTATTCCTTTTCGCTGTAAGCTATGTAGTTTTTGAGATAATGATTTTTTTTTTTTTTTTTTTTTTTTTTTTTTACTGTTTCGCAGCTAAAATGTTACCAGGATTCCAACAATGCATTCCTTTTTCCCTGTATCTTTTGTAGTTTTTGAGAATAGTTGTAATTTTAAACCAAAGTTGGTAGTTTTTCAACCAATAGTAAACAAAATGAATGGACACTAAGATATTAGAAAGGTCAAGGCCGATGAAGTAGGAACCTACCTCTACCTCCAAACATTCCCTTTGTGTGGAATGAAATGCTTCCTTGTTTAAACCCGTCAGACCTTTGGTTCTGGATTGGGTGGAATGGAACATAGGTAGGGTAAGTGTTGCATCAGAGTGAAGCACAAAGTCTGCGTTTAGCCAATAACAGATGATAGTGGAAAGTGGGAGCATGGACATTTGCTTCCACAACTAATTAGAGGTGAAGGTATGCTTAACGAACTTCAAGGAACGGCGGCAATTAGCTTATGGGATAAGCGTAGTGTGAAAAGTACCTGAGGCGTTCATAGGAGCGCATATGTATATAGTAATATATATATAGATATATATATATGATTATATACATATTATATATATATATATAGTATATATATATTATATGAATATTATATAAGGTAATATTGTATATTATATAGTATATTATATATATATATATAATATAGTATATAGTGTTAGTATTTATATATATATATATAGTATATATATATATATAGAGTTATTATATATATATTGTATATTATATGCTAATATTGATATATATATATTAGTAATATATATATATAATATTCATATGTATAAGTAGATTAGGATATTATATATAGTATTGATATGTATAGTGAAATAGATATATATTATATATAATATATATATAGTATATTTTAGTTCATGGTAGCTCAGTGAACTAAAGAGAATTCGTATCACGGTCTGACTACCTGATTGGACACAAAAATTTGTGTCAGTCGAATATTTTTTTGTAATATTTAATTACAGTTTACGGCTTAATGTACTTCACTAACTTCAATACCGACACATCACAAAAAAACATACTTCAAGCGCATCCAACAGACAATGCTGTTTTTAACAGTCAAATACACTCACTTAATTCGATCTAGCTTATGAATGTCTGTTATTTGGAAACGAAATCCCCCCCCACGTCCACGGTTATTAATATTTCCAAATGCGTTCATTCAACTGGGGAGCAGACCATACCATCAAGACTGATAACCTTTTATTTCTATTCCTCTTGGTTAGGCCTTCCGATGACACACTTTTCCGATGGTACATCTCTCTCTTCATATGAATTCAATCCATAATCACGGGTTAAGGTGTTGCATTGCAATAATAACTAATCTACATTCAATTAACTAACTTGCTCAACTATATATAAATATGATATTATTTTATAGGACTTATATATAATATATATATATATTAATTATATATTATCTATAATTATATATATTAGTTTATATATATATATGTATATATATATATATGTTATATATTATATAGTATTATTAGATAAATTAGTAAAATATAATAATTTAATTTTAATTTTTAGTAGTAGTATTAATATATATATATATTATATATATATATATATATATATATAGTATTGTGATGCTAACTATATATAGTTCTATAGGGGCTAATTGTTTATATAGTATCTAATATTATTATATGATATATATATATTTGAGATCCTATTCAAAGGTTTTTGAAAACCCTTTAATTCCTATCTTAGAATGATATATTGTATCCCTTAAGATTTAGTCAGTCTCGATGGGAAGGTGGTTTAGCCCGGTCCCGTATTGGGCCTGAAGTTTGAACAAAATCGGCGATTTTTTGACTGGTCTGAGCGTCAAAATTTGACGATTTTTAGCGTTTTTGCGGGAGCCAACGTGAATGTAGGAAGGAGAAAAAAAGAGCTCATTTTAAAGATGTAGTTAATTAGCTTTTAAACGACGATTAGGTACATCGTTTTGTTCTTCTAAAAAGGTATAAGATATAGGTATGTATATATAGGAAAGGAAGGAAAACAAGGGCTGCATCTTTAAAGTGGTCATTATTGGCTTTTAAACGAGTACTCGTTTTTTACTCTAGGTATAAGAGGTGAGAAGATATCCTTGAAATACAAGGTCTAGTCCTTTTATGCAGGGAAGAATGGGCCTACGTTTTGGAAAAAATTCACATTTTTTAGCTTTTTGCATGGGAACCGTTAGTAAGTGATAGGAAAGAAGTAACTCATTTTAAAGGCAAGCTGATACTATGTTTAAATGAGCACGTGTATCGCTTGCTTTAGGGAGTATAATAGTTTAGCAGATACCTGAAATTTTAGGTCTATTTCAGGTAAGGTAGGCTAAATAAGGCATTTTTTTTATCTATTAATTGTTAGGCTCTTAGCCTGAAACCTAAAGAATAGTCCCTAAATAATTAAAAGTATTCCTTAATTATTCTATTTCCTTGCATGTTACGAACCAAAGTTTCAGAGTATACTATTTATTTTTAAGTAACTTACAAAAGAGAACCTAGAAAAGGATCAATGAGTACAAAAGGAGTTTACAGATTTAAGAACATATTACAGCTTGTCCGACATAAGTTGTCCCTAAGATGTGGTCGGGATAAAAGTTGCGGACATCCGAAATACCACTGGAGGAGCTTTGTCTTTGGATCTTCGTCGTATGTAAGGGTCTGACTGTAATCTTGAATAAGTTTACTCTCATTTCTGCAGTGTCATTAACAATTTTTAAATGTGCCACCAGGCCAAAAAGCATTTCAGATATTCTAAATTGCCATTCCGAACCTGGGTCTCTCAATGTATCGTGTTTAATGATATGTTATATTTTTTCACAAAAAGCTCAGGCGGTGTTCAGTTATGAAATAGGACAGGTTTTCTCCTTGAAATATTCTCTTTCACATTTCATTGTTTATTTTCACACGCACTATCTCATGGTGACAGAACTTCTCTCATCATGCTTTATCATGTTTATAAGACAAAATCTTTTCGCCTATTTTCTTTTTTAATACTTCCGAGCATTCTCACACAAATAGAGCAAAAAGAAACGGTGCTCTGGGCTTAAGGTTACCATAAATGAGTTTAAGATTTCTGTTTAAACTTCTCCTGCGAACACATACTGTCAAGTTTCTCCGTATTCATGTATCTTGATATTTTCCTTAGTTTGAAGCGGTGATAGCATTGGAAGCAGTAAGCCACAGTACATATAATTATATAATAATAAAATATTGATGTCAACAAGCCTGTATTGCTGCTTCTGGGAGATTAAATTCATCTGGAAACAAAAATCATTAATTTAAAGCTGTAAATGGCTTTTGCCATCCCATCGGGCGTAACTGAATGCTCCAGGAGCCCTAAATTTTACATATATAATTTATATAAGACTAAGACGGAGTTATTCAACGTATTTTTGTCAAAATAAGCTTACAGCGACAAACATTCTTTTTATTTACGGGAAATGCCTAGTGATGGCACCTCCATTCGTCGAACTGCGGCTTCGCAAACATCTCATACCTTAACCTTGAGAAACTTGGGGAATTGGTTGTTTGGTATCGTCCGCTACTTTCGTGGCAGTGTGAACAGCATCAACTATGCAATCAACTGCATCATTATCTGCAGCAGCAACAACAACAAAAATAACAAAAACGACAACAAAAACAACAACAACAACAACAACAACAACAACAACAACACAACAACAACAACAACAACAACAACAACACAACTGTAGGACCTAGTTCAGATTGTCAGAATAAAAGACAACACGTTTACCGTGAACATATTTTCTTCGCTCAACAGGCAAAAACATGTAGGCCATGGAGAAAGTGGCCTGACAAATTCAACGTACATTTGCAACCCTCGCCACTCCCTCTTCTATATCTTCTTCTCCTATACCAACGGAAAACTAGAAGAGAGAGTTGATTGCTGTGCCATGATCAGTTTGAAACTTGCTATCAATATCAAAATATTCGGCGCAGATACTCTCTTCCTTTTGGACACAGCCGCTTCAGTTTCAAGTCTACTTCTTCGATCGTAAACAGCATGTCCCTATTTCTACTAACTTTAATTGTTTCGCAGCCAATGAATGATTTTCATATTAAGTGACATGGTGGAAAAATGAAAAATAACAAATAGAGCAATTAAGAATTTCAGTAGACTTTTAAAGAAGGAAGAAAAAGTAAATAGAGCACTTAAAAATTTCATTAGACTTTTAAAGTAGTTGATATTGGTTATTTATTTTCTACACCCATTACAACTTAATTATCGATTGTGAGAAGAAATTTCTTCAAGATCGTCAAAAAGTACTCTGCAAGTTTCTTTAGAAGTTCATTCTTTCAAATCAACGCTAACATTGAAGACTCCAATATCTCATCTTCGCTTCAGGAGTTTAATCTGTTAACTTCACCTATCAGCTTGACGAACATCAAATTTAATCCAAATGGACCTTTTCATTACATAAAGGCTGGTGATTTTCCTCCAGAACTTACAAAACCTCGCCGTCTTCCTGAAGATAAACTCAAAGCAGCAATACCAGATTTCAACACTCTCTTGTAGAATTTTATTATTAGACCTTCCAAGTCTTCTTCGGTTTCTCTTCTCCATCTCGTGCCAAAGAACACCCTAGAAACTTGGAGGCCTTGTGGTGATTACATATATTTGAATGCAATAACTAAAAGGGATGGGTATCCACTTTCTCACATTCAAAGTCTCCTACAACGTCTACGTGGGTTAACAATCTTCAGCAAAATAGACCTTCATAGAGTATTTAAACAAATTCCGATACGACCGTAGAACACTGAAAAAAACTGACATAACTTCTTTTTGCTATTTTGAATATGTTTCTTTGTCATTTGGTTTGAAGAATGCTGGACCTATTTTCAGCTCATAATGAACTCCATTTTTGGACGTCTTCCATTTGTGTACATATACCTAAATGACTTGATAATTGTTTTCAGCAAATCTAGAACACCATGAAGAACATCTCAATAATATTTATAATATATTATTATAATAATTTATTATATATATTATATATATTATATATATTATATATATATATATATATTAATATATTATAATATATATATATTAAATAATACTATATTAATATAATATAAAGATATTCTTATATTAAATACTAGTAATTAACTGTTACTGTACTGTATACACTCGGATGGAATATTATGTGCACAATTATATTGTTATTTAGTTGCAAAGAGTTATTTGTTTCGGAAAGTAACTTTGAGATAATGAATTGCATAACTTTAAAACCACTTCAGAAATCGTTACTTCAATTGACGACCTCCTTACACTTCTCTATAATCTACTACACACGTAAGAGTTGCGATTATTTTTGAACTTTTTAAATTAGTTTACGAAAGCACCGCATGCTCGCAAAAGATTATATCTTGTTCCTTTATTATTCGTCTTCTTATTTGGTAAATTTTAGGATATTATTAAAAAATATTATTAAGCCGAATATGAAACGCTTTACTTAAAATTACGTATTAATTCCATCCATTCTGATTCAGTCCTTCACATCCACATTTTTCCAGCCACATATATAACACACACACCCTCACCTACAAAACACACAACCGATCATCCTTCATCCCGCTAGAAAACACAAGCTATAAGTAGTTAAGAGATCACGAGTGTATGCGCTACAGGTCGAGACAAGAAGCGCCGTTTGTTGGATATCTCGTCTCTTTCTCCGTTCGCGGCCGAACCTGCTCAGGATATAAAAACAGGAACACACAACTTATCGATTATTTTTCTGGCATTTATATCCATATTAAAAGGCGACACATTTCTTGGTGTTTACTATCCTTTCTATCTCATTCAGCTAGACGGCGCGCTTTATCTCACAAGAGCCTTCTACCGAGGTCTTTAATCCATTCCAGCGCTCTTCCTTATCTGACCTATTTCGTAAAATATTATATGACCGAATTTCTATAATCAATCGAGATAACAATTTTTCATTTTTTATTTTTAAATTCTTGTCCATTATTTGAGGAGATGAATGATTCAAAAAGAATCAACTCCTTGCACGAAGGATGTTCCTTGTTAATGTGTTTTCTTCATAGGTTACATGTCTCTTTTCGGGAACGCTGGCAGTATTCCTTTATCAATCAATCTTACTCACACCTAACACTCCCCCTAAAATTGTCCATCTAGTTTCACTACTATATATTTACACAGGTAACATGACATACCCTCTATTCTTAAAATCCCATTACGAACTATATCTTCACAAGACTAGCCCTTTGCATCCACCAATATTTAATTAAATTGCCCCAGCCACCTTCCTCCTACCATAATATCATAATATCTTTCCTACTTCTTCCAATATTCGTCATCTTTCCCTTTTCTATTTTCCAATACTTATATTCCTAAATATTTAAAAACTAGTACCACTACTGAAACTTTCACCAATGTTCATCTAGAAAAACAGCCATCATATATATTCATTTTTTATCTCTCATCTATACCATATTAATTCTATATCGGTCATCTTAAACATTTTATCTTTATTCAACTTCCCCTATCGGCCCTTTATTTATTACATTACCCATTACCTAAACCCCTTTACTACTACATATGCCTCCACTCAAACTCTCTTCCAGATTCGCCATCACAAAACACCAAATCATCCGCATATAATATCTAGGCACCCGCCAATTTCTCTTCCAATTTTCATCCATCAATTCTTAAACATATCCTTCTCACTTTTGCCGCCTTTCAATACTCCCATTTACTCTATTTCTTTTATAACATAATCACATTCCATATACATAATTGAAATTAAACAGGAGACATTTTATACATCCATGCCATATTATCACTCCGCTGTTAATATAAAACCAATCACTTTCATTATTTATTTACCATTTTTTATTTTTATACAACATTTCTTATTACTCTCGCACATCTATCACATAATTCGTAGCAATTTACACGTTTTCTACATCGTTTGCAAGAACCTTCTTCAGCTTCTACGATAAATATTTACTTATCATAAATTCTTACTTAACAGACCTTTCCATAGAAGCGGTTGTTTCCCTATATTAAAGTTACGATTCCATGAAATTTTTCTAATGTTGAGACTCTCCTGATTATTTGGTTTTATAATCATAGAAAAGCTAATTTTATCAGGTCACTGCTTGGTTTAAGGAGATATATTTCTTCAATTTGCCTGGGCGTTCTCGACTATTTCGTGGAGTTTGGGGGTAATTTTTCTATCAATCATAATTTTTGTTTCAAAAGGCAAAAATTAATTAATCCATCACATTACCTCTACATATCCCAACTTTTAAATATGTCACCCTTGAGGTTCTCTTACGCCAATTAGTTATTCCTTCATTATATTCCCTCAGTCACTCGTCGTACTTTTCCGAATACAAAAATACCAGCATATTATTCTTCTCTAATACATACACTTAATAAAAACTAAATTTCCCTACGGTATCCCGCTTATCATCTCATTCACCTACTATTATAATATTTGCAGATTACTATTATTGCTACTCCTTATTCTTGCACAATCTCCTACCGAAAATCCAATAACCTCTACATAAACGTATGCTATTGTGCACAATTCATTCCTCCAAATACCAATTTTACTAATATCTTATTTACTATCTACTTGCCTCCTTCAACATTCTAGTTAATCATATATTTAGCTCACATATAGTCCAGTAATATTCCATTCTATGCCTGTTCAGAATTTAACCATTCTTTATTCAATCAATTTCTTCCTTACGGCTGGTGCTATGTATGGCGCAATGGTAGGTTCTCCTTTTTACTAATGTGGGTAACGTGTGTTTCAATTTTCCCTCAATAGATTACGTATTTTCTCTTGTGCAGGTCATTTATTTCTATTTGTGTCTAAAATACACTTTGGTGGGCCGTCGGACACATTCACGTTTTTATTCTTTGATACACCCCTCTCCTTTCAATTTTACTCCTTCACCTTTCTATTATTCTGAAACTCTGCCTATATATGTAAAGTTATATGTCTTATGATTTTTCTTCACCAAGTGATTCCCAACCTTTAAACCACCATACAAGGCATGGTTTTTATAATCTAATCTGATCAAGTTATTTATTCAATAATATTCATAGGTTTAAATCGCTATAATGACATCGTTATTGGCTATTTTAATTATCCATACATGGTTATTTTCTCTTTCTTGTTAATTCAGAGATTATTTCCGGGAATTATTAATTCATTCTTACGGGTTTAGATTTTATTAATTCCTTGGGCGGTTGTAAGTATATTTACCTCATAAATATACGTACGGCCGTTACATATTCTACACGAGTCTAATTATTCCCTTATCCAAAAAGAGCTCTTATTTCCCCTGTTATTTGTATTTATAGTCCATTATTTAATTTATCTATATCCTCCGATATCTAATAACTTTTTTTTTTATTATTTATTCAAAACAGAATCACTACAAACCAATATATTAATATAACTCACGGCTGGGCCCCTATTTCAAGAAGAGACAGGAAAAATAAAAATTATTCTATTGGATAAAAGTACCCGAAATAATCAGTGATATATCAAGCTATAGCAAAATTAAAAGCATCTACAAGGGACTGTATGAAGAGAATTGATGTTGTTAATAAAGAAGAGGAAAAGATTAAATACAGTAAGGAAAGCAGAAGATGGCAAGGAGTCGTCAGGAAGTTTCCACAGAATACAGAAGTGGCTGAAATGAAGTGTAGGTCATACTCTCAGAACGTAAACAGATAGATCTGGTATATTTATTCAATGCTCACTGCAAAATTCAATTCATGCGAGTAAGCATGTCACCATATAATAATACCTTTAGGTAAATTACGATTATTAGGGCGACAGCAAATGAGGTGGAAATGCGAAGCGGCCCAATTCATCCCCTGAGCATCTACCGTTGTAGTACCTTTAATAGAAAAGAGAGAGTGCGCCAACGTTACAAACGTATCGCTTAGTCAGATAGATGGGTCAAGAGAAGTTTTAGATAAGTATGAGGGACCAAGTTAATTAGTCCCTCTTTAGTTTTTAGACTCCACTTCTTCCAATAGAATTAGGGTGGATAGCCAGGAGCCCCCCAGGATGTGAAGTAATCAAGTATCCAAACTAAGGGCGAAATAAGGCCCTTTATATTTATACATTAGGAGTAGCTTGTGGCAGAATAAATTAAAATAATTCCCCGCAATTCCTGAACAGAACTATATTATACCAGTTTTTTGAGGCCAAAACCTATCAAATAACCGTTGTGATATGAAGGTTACCAAGATAGCTCTTGTGGCAACGTAAAGGATATCCTTTGTTGGTCGTCGAATGCTGTAATTCTCGGGTGAGAGACATTAGAAACCAGTTCAGAAGAAAATAGAAAGTTAGGAGGTATGTTTTTGAGCAGGGGGATGTTATAAAAAGAAGTTGTAAAGTTTATTAATGAGTTATTGAATTTCCACAAGGTTTGCGGGTCAGATATAGCCACACCGGGAAATTACCCATCTTGCTCTTAAGGCAAGAATTAAAATATGAAAACCAGATGAAAAATAAGGCAAATTACAGAGGCAAAACGCAAGTAACTTTGAGCCTACGTGGAAGAATTAGGAGTAGTTTTGATCCCCGTAGGTTACATAAGTAGTGAACAAGTGTTGGAAAGTACTAGTCACTTAGATGAATCGTTGATGAAAAGTAAGAATAAAGTTGGAAGAATGGAAGAAGATTTAGGGTAAAATCCAATATTATTTAAATATATAATATAGTACATTTAACAGGAAAGTGAGGTAAGATTAGTACGCTTATTTCACAGTCCACCAGTATCCCCCAGAAATGCTAGGAGACCAACTAGAGAATATCCTGTGACAATGTGAAAAGAGATAAAGGAGGAAACATTAAGGAAATGGGAGCATTAGAGTGTTCTGGTTTCACCAATTGCCAAGTGTGCAGCTCATGAAAAGGAAACTTTGATTATGGTCTTGATTTGTTCAGCTCATGCAAAAATGAACCTTTTTTTTCCAATGACTCTTCTTACCGATAGTATTATTTTACCCTTAAGGGCAGAAGATCATAAATATCCAGTAATGAATTATTAATTAGGATAGTAATGTTCACTTATATTGGACCCTCTGAGCGTGAAAGCCAATACTGATTATATATATATGATACCTGAAAGAGTAGATGTAAGACTTCTTATATTAACCCAGATATAGATTACCATAGGAAACGAGATGTTAAGTAAGAGGGTTTACATCAAAAGTCTTGGTTAAGATAGAATACAAGTGAGAAGCTTATATGGACGAATAAGTATTTAGGTTTTGGATCAGAGGCGGCTGCTTCGTTTTTCGAGTGATCGGTTGGATATTATGCTGACGTCATATCCTGCACTATTTTTTGAGAAATGTTACTTAGTAATTAATTTAGGCATATAATTGCTTTGTTAAGTTGGGTGGAGAAACGGAACTAGAAAAAGAAGGAGAAACATAACTTTTCACCTCATCAAAACACGGGGAGGATAAATAGCGCCTCCGGGCCACTAAGCACCTCCTGATCATTTATACTTATAGATCTCAATTATCCCCATGAACATACTTATCCGATTCAATTATTTTATCGTAAATACACTGGATAAAAGTGCTGTAAGGTAAAATACTGAGAGGAGAATGAAGCCATAGGAGAGAGTAAAGAGCCGGAATTCTGTATCCCCAGGGTATGAAATTAGATTAAAAAAATTGGCGGTGTTAGACAATGAAGTCACCAAATTGATGAAGCCAAATGCTGTATTTTGCACTTTGTTATCGTCTAAATAGGATAAAAATAAGGCAGTTATAGTCAAATAAAGAAGATATTAGAGATGTTTTTGGCAAAGATGTATTATTTTATTTTATATGCCTCGCTTATAGAAATTTTATTATATTAATTAAGGAGGTTTAGACTAGTAGGATTTGTCTTCGCACTTTCTTTTTATGTAGAAAGGCGCGCCTAGTACCTGGTGAATAATTAGCTCATGGCAACGACTTCCGTAGCTATGATAATGGTTGAAATAGTAAAGAGTGATAGGAAAACGAGAGTTATTTTCATTAACCCGATAGTGCAATGTCTGTTCTCTCATTGAATAATGAGAGGCTTGAGTAAACATTCCCTCATCGAACCATTTTAATTATGTGATTTTTTGTAGAGAAAATTTAAAGATTTTTAGTTGAAAGATGGATGATACCACTATGCTCATAATATTATGCCACTGTGAGAGAAAGAATACCCAACAAAGTGTCCTTTATTTATTTTATTATTTCCCTTATACTTATCAAAGCGTTAGTACCGAAGCGTCCTCTCGAGTCCACAAGCTAATAGATCTAACTCCAAGTATAGTTTGCAAAAAGAAACGACAGCTCTTAAACGCCCTTACTCCCTAATTAGCTCTTTCCACTGATTTAATAAGATGCAGAAAGTATAACTTATTTTGGATAACGTTGTAGAGCTGCTTGGAGATAAATAAGTTTTTTAAATAATTAAGAAGGCTCTACAAGATTGATGGTTCAGAAGTTATCACGATAGGAGGGAAAAATGGTGTATTTATATTATCTGAGAAGGAAGTATAGTGGTGAAAACTAAATCAGCGGTTCAAGATTGGTATGGACGATCTGGTATGTAGTAGGTTTCTTTAATTAACTGTTCCAGAATGCTGAGAATACTGAATGTTTTTGGCCTCCTCCCTCCTGCATCAGTATGAGTAGAGCCCAACCACTCAGTGTGATGTACGTTGAAATCCCCTAAAAAAATGATCTCAGCATTTTGGATGGGAAAAAGTACAATCCCCCTCAATTGAGAAGTAAGTAAGAATTAAAGGA
>JABUQX010128146.1:0-21878 GCA_015478945.1 Trachelipus rathkii
AAAATTACACGAATTTTATATTTTATCGTAGAAAAAGTGCTTTTTTTAAATTAAAATTCGAATTTGATATTTAATTGAAAACAGTCATAAATATTTTGACGGCGAGGTTTTCACCTTTTTTTAGAAGCTATGAATAAATCGCACAACATTAGCTCGAGAATAAAAAGATATTTTACGTGATAAGTTTTTTCACGATTTCCACTTAATAGAAAATTGTCACGTAGGTTTTAGCTTTATAATAAAATACTTTAAGAATTCGATTCCTTTTTATTAATAACACACTGGTTACCAAACAACATCAAATGTTCACGATAAGGTTTTACCTTATATCGTAGTAAAAAAAGTTGATTTATTTAAAAGAGTAAATACTTTACGTTCGATATAATTGAAACAGTAAATGATTTAGTTACTGCGAGGGTTTCCTTTTTTTCGTGGGCGTAAAGAATCACGAATTAGCTCGAAGTAACACATTTTACGGAGATAAGTATTGGTTTCGATTTTCTCACCCTAAATGGAAATTCTCACGTTAGGTTTGTGTTTTAAATCTCAGTTAGATGTGCGGTTTCTATTTTGTAATCAAAAAACCCACATCGTGGACACATATCTATACAATTAATTTAATATACAAATGCTCACCGTTAAGTGTGTATTTCTTATGTATATCCGGTAAGGTATAGAAAAAGAGTGACTTCTTGTTTTAAAGTAAAACTTTACGTTCGAATGAAGTCAATGTCAAATTTCTAAGCGTACGGTGTTGTTTATCACTTTATCTAGTTAGCATAATATAAATGGACATCTCACACATTTAGGCTGCGAATTAATATAACGAGTGTTTTTCGTTTTTTGTCTTAATGAGAAATTCCATTCGGATCGAGGTAAGGGGTTTGGATCGTAAAAAATCCTCGTAAAGAGTTGATCGATTCGCGTGTTTTTATAAAACTCACAACTCACTATTTCATTCAAATAACAACTAAGTTTGATCACGTAAAGTTTTTATTTCGCTAATGTCGTGGAATAAAAAGTAGGATATTTTTTAATAATATTGCTATTTCAAATTGTTGCAAGTGAACAGCAGTAAAATTGTATTAACGCGAGGTTTTACTTTTTTATTTAGCGTAAGAAAATCCACATTAGCTCGAATAAAATATTACGTATGGATTTTTATTTCTTAATTACTTTTAAATGAGTATAAAAAACTTCACTCCACGTTGAGGACGTTATTGTTTTTAGAAATATCTCGTTAAAGATTCGTTTCTTTATTTGTAACTAAAAACTCACACGCTACTAAGATACTCAAATATAAACACATAATATAAATATAACGTATTATCTAAACTTAAATTGTTAATTTATTTTATCTTTTAAGTCGTTAGAAACAAAGTGGTATTTTTTTAATAAACTTTACGTTTCTAAATTAAATCCAGAGTTTAGGTAATACATGATTTTCTTTTTTTTATGCTGTTTTCGGGATTTTTGTGATCATTAGCCTCAGATAAATATAAAAATATCATACGATTAAGAGTATTATATCGTTTTCTAAATTCTGAGAATTTAGTCACGTACGGTGATCTTTTCGTTTTTAGAATCCGTAAGATATTCGAGTTTCTTTATTTTAAAAAAAGAACCACACGCTAGATACATCTCGAAAGAATAAAGCACAAATTCTCACGTTACGTTTGTTTGCTTTATGTCTTAGGAAAAAGTGATTTGTTTTAAGTAAAGATTTTCGTTGTATGTCGAAATGAACACTAAAATTTTTCCGGCGAAGTCGTTTTCTCCTATTATTTAGCGTAAGTAAGAAACTCCCGACATCTAGCTACGAATGGTAAAAATATATTACGTAATAATTTTTTTCAGTTCATAGATTGAGAAATTGGTCTACGTTTAGGGGCTTGGTTATATAAAATCTCGTAAGTATTTCGTAGTTCATTGTTTAAACATCAAAAATGACCACCGACTGTCATACATAGCGCGTGCTAAAATAGTAAAAACAAGTTAGCTTCAGCGTGAAGATTTTTTCGCTTATGAAGTTCGTAGAATAAGATCGTGATTGTTAAACGTTTGAAGAGTGAAGAACTTTACTGATATTCGAATGAAAACTGCAGATAAAATTTATAACGTCGAGGTTTTGATTTTCTTTATTTTATATGGTAAGTGAAAAACTACTCAACAGTATTGTAGCTGCTGATAAAGTTAGATAAATATTTATATACGTAAATGATTTATTCGTTATTTTGTACTTAAGATTGGAATTTCTTCACGTAGGGTTGATACTTATTTAAAAAATCCTGGAAAGATTCGTTATATCTTTTTAGATTAACAAATAACATACAACGTACACGAACCTGGATTACTAACCCTCAAATATACAATACACTCGCAGCTGTAAGTTTTTTTGTGCCTAATATTAGTCGTGCCGAGAATAGGATTAATTTACGATTTTATTTTGATAAAAGTGAATATACAACATTTTAACGTTCTGAGAAGTGAATAAGCCGAAGATATAATTTCGATTAAAGCGTATAGCATGCGAGAACGCAGCGTTATTACTGGCCACAGAATTTGAGCACAGACGTACAGAGACAAAATCCACAGTTAGCTCGAATATAAAATAGTTACGTAAGCAGTTTATGTATTCGTCCATTGAGTCTTGAATGGCAATTCTCAACGTAGGGTTTGCTTTAGAAGATCCGTAAGATTCGAACTCTTTTTTAATAAAAAAACCACAAGCTTTGACTTCAAAGAACACAAATGTCACTTAAGTTTTTTTCGCATGTCGTGGAAAAATGGATTTTTTTTAAATAATTACTTACGTTCAAATGAAATAGTAAAATTATGATGTTTACCTCGAGGTTTTAAATGTTTTTTATGTAGGCGTAAGAAAATCTCACAATAGCTCCAAGTGATAATATTACGCTAAGTTTTTTTGTTTCTTAATGGAAATTCTCACGTAGGGCTTTGTTTTAAAATCCGTAAGGATTCGTTTTCTTTTTAAGACATAAAACCAAACGCGCTACCTAAATATCAAAAGCACTCACGTAACCACGATTATTTCCATTATGGTCGTATAATAGAAAAATTGGATATTGATATGTTCACAATTTTCCACCTCTGATGAGACCGAGTAAGAATTTTTTACGGCAGGTTTTCCTTTTTTAGCGTAGAAAATTAACATTAGCTCGAATCAAAATATTACGTAAGTTTTTCTTTTCTTAATATGGAAATTCTCACGTGGGTTTTTTTAAAATTGGTAAGATTCGTTTCTTTTTTAACAAAAATTTTAACACGCTACACTCAAATAACACAAATCTCACGTAAGTTTTTTCCTTATGTCGTAGCAAAAGTTATTTTTTTTAGTAAAAAAACTTGTAACGGTTTCGAAGATGGAAGAACTCAGCTAAAGTTTTGTATTAGCGGGCCGAGGTTCTTGTCCGCTTTTTTATAGCGTAAGAAATCCACAAGTAAGCCTCGAATAAAAATATTCGGATAAGTTTTCGTTTTCTTAATTCGGAGAATTCTTACGTAGGAGTTTGATTTTATAATTCCGTAAGATACGTTTCGTATTTTTAAACAATAAACACACGCTACACTCAATAGATACAAATCTAGCGTAAGTTTTTCCTATTGTCATAGAAAGAGAAGTTGATTATTTTTCTTTAATAGGTTAAAACCTTTAACGTGATCGTACTCGCAACCAAGAACTATTTGGTTGTACCAAGCGCACAGGTTTGTTCGCTGTTGTTTTAGCGTAAGAAATCACATTTAGCTGCGAAAAAAATCTAATGTAGGCGCTAAGTTTTTCATTTTCATTTATGGGAATTCCCAACGTAGAGAGGTCGTTAGTTATTCAAAATCGTAAGATTTCCGTTTTCTCCTTTTTTACAAAAACGTCACGCTAATCTCCATCTAAGACACAAATCCGCACGCTAGAGTTTCTTCTTCACTGTCGTACAAAAAAGATGATTTTTTTCTAAGTAAAACTTTACGTTCGAATGAACCCCAGTAAAACTTTTAAACACGAGGATATCTATCATTATAATACGATACAAACACATCCACATTCAGACCGAATAAACAAATATTGACGTAAGTTTTTGCGTTTTCTTAATGGATAGTTCTCTACGTAGGGTTTGCTTTTTAAAATCGTAAGTTCGCATTCTTTTTTTAATGAAAACACACCGCTTTACGTCAAATAACACAAATGTCACATAAGTGTTTTCCTTATAAGTTTGGAGAGTATTTTTTTAAGGGTAAAATTTATGTTTTAAGATGAAACCAGTAAATTTTACGAAGGTTTTTCTTGTTTTAGCGTAACAGAAATCCTAAATTCAGAGCCTCGAATTAAATATTACAGATATTTTTCGTTTGTCTTAATGGAAAATTCTCACGTACGGTTTGCTTTAAAATCCGTAAGATTCAATTCTTTTTTAATAAAAACAACACGCTTTACTTCAAATAACACAAATGTCACGTAAGTTTTTTTCGGCATGTCGTGGAAAATGGATTTTTTTTTATTAATTACTTTACGTTAGAATGAACCAGTAAAATTTTACGGCGGGGAAAAAAAAAAAAAGGGGTTTTTTGTTTTCTTTTTTTAGCGTAAGAAATCCACATTAGCTCGAATAAAAAATATTACGTAAGTTTTTTCGTTTTTCTTAATGGTATTCCTCACATAGGCGTTTTTTTTTTAAATCCTAAGATCGTGATCTTTTTTAAACAAAAATACCATCACGCTACAACTCAAGATAACAAATCTAACGTGACTTTCTTCTTCCTATGTCGTAGCAAAAGTTATTTTTTTTAGTAAAAACTTACGTTCGAATGAACCAGTACATTTTTTTACGCGAGGTTTTCCTTTTTTAGCGCGGTAAGAACAATCTCACATTAGCATCGAAAAAAATATTACGTAAGTTTTTCGTTTTTCTTAAGGACAAGTTCTCACGGTAAGGGTTTTGTTTAAATCCGCTAAGATTCGTTTCTGTTTTTCAACCAAAAACCGACACGCTACACTCAATAAACACAAATGTTACGTAAGTTTTTTCCTTATTCGCTAGCAAACAAGTTATTTTTTTTAGTAACACTTTATGTTCTTTCATATTTTCCATGTAAAATTTTTACGCGGTTTTCCTTTTTTAGCGTAAGAAAATCCACATTAGCTCGAATAAAAAATATTACGTAACTTTTTCGTTTTTCCTAATGGAAATTCTTAACGTACAGGTTTGTTTTAAAAATCCTAAGATACGTTTCTTTTTTAGACCAAAAACAGACACGCTATCAACTCAAATAATTACAAATCTCGAGATAAAGCTCGTTTTCTCCCTTATGTCATCGAAAAAGTGATTTTTTTAAGTACTGAACACTTTACGTTCGAATGAACCAGTCAAAATTTTACGCGAGGTTTTCCTTTTTTAAGCGTAAGAAAATCCACATTTGCTCGAATAAAAATATTACGTAAGTTTTTCATCTTTCTAATGGAAATTCGCGACCGTGGGTTTGTTTGAAAATCCGTAAAGTTCGTTTCTTTTTTAACAAAAACACACGCTAAACTCAAATAACACAAATCGCACGTAAGTTTTTTTCCTTATGTCGTAAAAAAAAGTGATTTTTTTAAAGTAAAACTTTAAGTTGCTCGAATGAACCAGTAAAACTTTTACGCGAGGTTTTCCTTTTTGTAGCGTAAGAATAATCACATGAACTTGAAAAAAAATAGTTACGTAAGTTTTTCATTTTCTTAATGGAAATTCCCACGTAGGGTTTTATTTTCAAATAACGTAAGATTTCATTAAAACTAAATTAAAAAGGAAACTTTATATTCAAATAACACCAATCGCAAACGTAAGTTTTCTTCCTTATGTCGTAGAAATAAAGCATGATTTTTTTAAGTAAAACTTTACCTTCGGAATAAACCAGTAAAACTTTTACGCGAGTTTCCTTTTTTTTAGCGTAAAAAATCCATATTAGCTCGATTGTATAATCTATAAAGTTTTCGTTTTTCTTAAGCATCAGTATTGTAACGTAGGGTTTGCTTTAAAATCCGTAAGTCGATCTCTTTTTTACATAAAACCCACAACGCTTTACTCAATAAACACAAATGTACGTAAGTTGTTTTCCCTTATATCCGTTAAAAAAGGGATTTTCTTGTAAGTAAAAATTTACGTTTGAATAGAACCAGTAATTTTTACGCAGGGTTTGTTCAGCTTGTTGCTTTACAATTTCTTCAATTTAGCTAAAAAATGTTCCACCAAGTTTTTCATTTTCTTTTACCGAATTTGCAGCTCACATACAGTCCCTGCTTTAAAATCCGTAAGACTTCAATTTCTTTTTTATAACAATCACACGCCCAACTCAAATAACACAAATGTCACGTAAATTTTTTCCATATATTATGTAAAATGGAATTGTTTTTATTAATTTACTTTGGCAGACAGATTCGAATGAGCCAGTAAAATTTTTACGCGAGGTTTGTCCTTTGTGTTTTAGCGTAACAAAATCCACATTAGCTCGAATAAAATATACGTAAGTTTTTCGTTTCCTTATTGGAAATTTCTCACGTAGGATTTTTTTTTAAAATCCGTAAGATATTCGTTTCTTTTTTTAACAAGTACAGTGCATCGTATAAAAACACAAATGTCACGTAAGTTTTTCCCTATCTCTTTGAAAAAGTGATTTTTTTTAGTAAAACTTTACGTTCGAATTAACCAGTAAACTTTTTACGCGAGGTTTTCCTTTTTTTTATTAGCGTAAAGAAAATCCACATAAGCTCGGTTAAAAATTATTACGAAAGTTTTTCGTTTTCTTAATGGAAATTCTCACGTAGGTTTTGTTTAAAAATACGTAAGATTCGATTCTTTTTTTAAAAAAAACCACACGCTTTAAAAACTCAAGCAACACAAATGTCAACGTAAGTCTTTCCTTTATATCGTAAGAAAAGAGGGATTTTTTTAATAATAAAACTTTAACATTCGAAATGAACCAGTAAAATTTTTACTCGAGGTTTTCTTTTTATGCGTAAGGAAGAATCCCATCAGCTCCAATAAAAATATTGGTTAAGTTTTTCGTTTTCTTAATGGCAATCCTCACGTCTTCACTAAAGATCCCGTAAAATTCACCATAGATTTACTTGAATATCACTAACACGTCATAATTCAAATTCACAAATGTCACGTAGTTTTTTTCCGCATCGTCGTGGAAAAAGGGATTTTTTTTTTATAATTACTTTTATGCTCTGGATGAACCAGGAAAATGTTTACGCGAAGTTTTACATTTTTTAGCGTAAGAAAATCCACATTAGCTCGAAAAAAAATATTACGTAAGTTTTTTTCGGTTTTCTTAGATGAAATTTCTCACGTAGGGTTTGTTTTAAAATCCGCAAGATTTCGTTTCTTTTTTAACAAAAACCACACGCCTACACTCAAATAACAAAATTACGTAACGTAAGTTTTTTCCTTATGTCGTATAAAAAAATGATTTTAAGTCAATTTACGTTCGCCAAAAATTTGGAAAATTTTTATCAAAAATATTTTAATTGTTTTGGGCAAAAAAATCCCACATATAGCTGTAATTAAAATATTCACGTAAGTTTGCGTTTTTCTTAATGAAATGTTATGATTTTTAATAATTGCTTTTAATGTTCGAGATCGGAAACCTTAAAAAACTGGTTACGCCGAGGTTTTAACTTTTAGCGGTAAGAAATAAACATTAGCACGATAATATTTTACGTAATTTTTCGTTTTCTTAATGGAAATTCTCCCGTAGGGTTTGTTTTAAAAATCCGTAAGATTCCGTTTCTTTTTAAACAAACACCCAAACGCTACACTCAAATATCACAAACCTCACGTATTTTTTTCCTTATGTGTCGTGGAAGTGATTTTTTTTAAGTAAAACTTTACGTTCGAATGACCCAGTAAAATTTACGTGGGGTTTTCCTTTTTTAGCGTAAGAAAATCGACATTAGCTCGAATAAAATATTACGTAAAGTTTTTACATATTCTTAATGGAAATTCTCACGTGGGTTTGTTTTAAAATCCGTAAGATTCTTTCTTTTTTAACAAAAAAACACGCTACACTTAAAAAACACTCAAATAACACAAATCTCACGTAAGTTTTTTTCCTTATGTCGTAGTCAAGTGATTTTTTTAGTAAAAAACATAATGTTCGAATGAACTAGTAAAATTTTAAGCGAGGTTTTCCTTTTTTAAGCGTAAGCTTTATCACTGCATCAAATTAAAAATATTTACGTAATTTTTTTCGTTTTTACACATTTCTCACGTAGGGTTTGTTTTAAATCCGTAAGATTCGATTCAATTTTATATAAACCACACGCTTTACTCAAATAACACAATATATCCGACGTAAAGTTTTTTCCTTACGTCGTAGAAAAAGTGATTTTTTTTAAGTAAAATTTACGTTCGAAACTGAACCAGTAAATTGTTACCCGAGGTTTTTCATTTTTTAGCGTATAATGAAAATCCCATTAGCCTCGAATAAAAAGTATTAACGTAAGTTTTTTCGTTTTCTTAATGAATATTCTCACGTACGAATTGTTACGAAATTGGTAAGATATCGTTTCTTTTTTACAAAAACCACAACGCTAACAACTCAAATAACACAATCGCACTTAAGTTTTTCCCTTTATGTCGAAGAAAAACTGATTTTTTTTAAAGTAAAAACTTTTACGTTCGAATTGAACCAATCTGGTACGGCTCACACACAAGATTGAAGCGAGAGCCTGAGGTGTGATGTTGCCTGTTTTCTAGGCGTAAGAAAATCCAAACATTAGCTCAAAAATAAAATTACGGTAAGTTTTGTCGTTTTCTTAATGGAAATTCTCACGTAGGGTTTGTTTTAAAATCCGTAAGATTCGATTCATTTTAATAAATCCACACGCTTTACTCAAATATACACAAATAATCACGTCAAGTTTTTTCCTTATGGTCGTAGAAAAGTGATTGTTTTTTTAAGTAAAAAATTTACGTTCGAATGAACCAAGTAAAATTTTTACCCGAGGTTTTTCTTTTTTAGAGCGTAAGAAAATCCCCATTAGCTCGAATAAAAATATTAAGTAAGTTTTCGTTTTCCTTAAATGAAAATCTCACGTAGGGTTTCTTCTAAAATTCGTAAGATTACGATTCTTTTTTAGATAACTAAACCACACGCTTTAACTCAATAACACAATGTCAACGTAAGTTTTTTTTTCGCATGGTCGTGTTCGAATGAACCAGTAACCATGTTTACCGAGGTTTTCCTTTTTTACGTAAGAAAATCCACATTAGGCTGTAATTAAAATATTACGTAGTTTTCGTTTTCTTAGTGGAATTGGTAACGCCTACGGGTTTGTGTTAAAATCCGTATGATTCGTTTCTTTTTTATCAAAAACCACACGCTACACTCAATAACACAAATGTTACGTACGTTTTTTTTCCTTATGTCGTAGAAAAGTGATTTTTCTAAAGTAAATTTACGTTCGAATGAACCAGATAAAATTTTTTACGCGGGTTTTTCTTTTTTGCGTACAGAAAATCCCACATTAGCACTCGAATAAAATATTACGTAAGTTTTTCGTTTTCTTAATGGAAATTCTTACGTAGGGTTTGCTTTAAAAATCCGTAAGATTCGATTCTTTTTTTATCATAAATACCCACTACACTTAAATAAACAATCGCACGTAAGTTTTTTTCCTTAATGTCGTAAGAAAAAAGTAATTTTTTTTTAAGTAAAACTTTAGTTTCGAATGAACCGGTAAATTTTTACGCGAGGATTTTTCCTTTTTTAGCGTAAGGAAATCCACATTAGCTCGAATAAAAATATTACTAAGTGTTTGGTTTTCTTAATGGAAATTCTCACGTAGGGTTTGTTTTTAAAATCCGTAAGATACGTTTCTTTTTTAAACAAAAACCACACTCTACACTCAAATAATACAAATCATCACGTAAGTTTTTTTTCCTTATGTTTTAGAAAAGTGATATTTTAAGTTAAACTTTACGTTCGAATATGAACCAGTAAAATTTTTACGAAAGGTTTTCCTTGTTTTAGCGTAAGAAATCCCCATTAGCTCGAATAAGAATTTACGTAAGTTTTTCGTTGTTCTTAATGCAATTCTCACGAAGGGTTTGTTTTAAAATCCGTTAGATTCGTTTCTTTTTTAACACAAACCACAGCTAAACTCAATAACCACATATCTCACTGTAAGTTTTTTCCTTCATGTTGGTTAGAAAAAGTGATTTTTTTAAGTAACACTTTACGTTCGATATGAACCAGTAAACTTTTAACGCAAGGTTTTCCTTTATTAGCTTAAGAAATCCACAATTACGCTCGAATAAATATTACGTAAGTTTTTTTTCGTTTTCTTAATGGAAAATTTCTCACGTAGGGTTTGCTTTAAAATACGTAGATTCCGTTCTTTTTTTAATAAAAACACACGCTTTAACTCAAACAATAACACAAATGGTCACTAAGTCCTTTCCTTATATCGTATGAAAAAAGGGATTTTTGTTAAAGTAAATACTTAAACATTCGATATGACCAGTAAAATTTTTTAACGCGAGGGGTTTTTTCTTTTTTAAGCGTAAGAAAATCCCCATTCAGGCTCGAATAAAATATTCGTAAGTTTTTATCCGTTTTCTTAATGGAACATTCTCTACGTAGGGTTTGCTCTAAAAATCCGAGATTCTATTCTTTTTGAATACAAAACCACCACGCTTTACTCAATATAATACGACAAAATGTCGTAGTTTTTTTCGCATGTGTGGAAAGGGGATTTTTTTTTAATATATTACTTTATGTCGAAATGAACCACAGTAAAATTTTTAACGAAAAAGAATTTGTCCTTTTTTATAGCGTAGACAAAAAATCCCATTAGCTCGAATAAAAATATTACGTAAAGTTTTTACATAAAGCAGAAAAAAATTGCCATGTAGGGTTTTGTTTTAAAAATCCGTAAAGATTCGTTTCTTTTTTAAAACAAAAACCACACGCTACACTCAATAATCAAATCTCACGTAATCTTTTTTGCCTTAATGTCGTAGCAGTTGATTTTTATTAAAACTTTATCGTTCGATATGTAATCCAGTTAATATAATTTTTTACGTCGAGTGGTTCCTTTTTTAGCGTATATGAAATATCACTTGCTTGAATATAAATATTACGTAACTTTCGTGTTTTCTAATTGCTTTTTTTTACGTTAGGGTTGTTTAAATAATCTTAAATTATCAGTTATATTTTTTTATACAAAAAAACAAATGAAACAAATAACATAAAACTCACATTAATTTTTTCCTTATGTCGTAAAAAAAAGATGATTTTTTTTAAAGTAAAAATTACGTTTGAACCGAAGTTTTCAAAATAAAAGAGGGTTTTCCTTTTTCAGCTTCAGAAAATGCACATTAATCGAATAAAAATATATTACGTAAGTTTTCGTTTTCTTAATTTAAATTCTCACGTAGGGTTGTTTTAAAATCCGTAAGATTCGTTCTTTCTTTAACAGAAGAACACACCGCTACACTCAAATAACACAAATCGCACTTAAGTTTTTCTCCTTATGCTCGAAGAAAGAACTGATTTTTTTAAGAAAACTTACGGTTCGAATGAACCGTAAATTTTTAAAAGCGAGGTTTCTTTTTTAGCGTAGAAAATCCACCTTAGCCTCAAAATAAAAATATTACGTTATCCTTTCCTTTTCTTTATGGAAAATCTCTCCTGTCAGATCTCTTCCAAATCGGCTAAGATTCATATTCTTCATTTTTGAGAAACAAAATATTAATGCTTAGTTCTAAGGATTCTAATGTTCTGTTTGCAGATGTCTCCATGGATTGGTGGGAGATTGTGTACATGTGAAAGTGGCTCATCTAATAAAAATATTTATAAAAAATTAATATTTATGCTACTTATTATTAACATTTAAAAGTCATGAGTTAGTTAATATTTTGCGTTAAATTTAAACTCAAACATGTTTATATTATATGTAAATATTCTAATCCATTATATTTCTAGGGTTTTAGTTTATTTGTGTTTTTTCTGGTTACTTTACTCTTTATTTGTTTGTTGATTCAATATGTTTTAGGGTAAGGTTATGCGTGTGGGTGGTTAGGTGCGTTTTAGGTTCTGCTATGGTGTTTGAGGAGTGGGTTGAGGACCATTGTTTTTTTTGAGAGTATGAATAGCAATATAGATTAAGTGTAAATCAATTGTTTTTTGTGTTCAGAATAAATTTAAAGATTTGAATAGAATAATAAAAGAATTTATGGTGAAATGCCACGTGTTTTTTCACTTGAAGGTTTGAGAGGGGGTGGTTAACGTGTGTATATTGTTTGTTAGTGTGAAGTGAATTCTGGATGGAGTGTGGTATTATGAGTCGGAGAGATTTTGATGGTTTGCGTTAAAGGGCAGCATAGTTGGTGTTATGGTGTAATACTGTCGATGGTTAGGGTTAATTTGATTGGGTCTATATAGAGGGTACAGGATTAGGGGTTGGGTTGTTCTGTTATTGTCGTTTAGTTTGTTTTTGCTCCTTAGCAATTATAGGTTAGTTGTTTTAAGTGTTAGTTTTCTGTTGTTTTAGGTTTTTAGGTATAATGAGCTTAATGTTTATTTAGTTTTTTTGTGTTCGGTTTCTAGCGTTATGGCTAAATTTTTTCGTCATCTTTTTTTCAAACGTTTTTCCTCTTTTTGTAGTGTAATGTGGTCTTTGTTATGCGTCTAACGTAAGTGATTAGGTTTCTAGGTTAGGCTTTAATAGGTTTTTATGTCGGTACGGTGTTTTGAGATAGGAACCCTAGTTAATCTTAATGGTCTAAGGTAGGTCTTAAACTTGTTGTTAATTGGAGGTCGTGTTTGTGTCTTTAAGGCTATTTAGCTTGTTTAGGATTTATTTATTGGGATTAAAGAGTTATGGTTTATTTGTAATTTGTTGTTTGATGTTTATTTTAAGGTTTATCGTGATTTAAGGTGTTTAATTGGTTATGATTTAGTTTCTGGATTTTATATGGTTCTAGGTTTAATGTATTTATGGATTTTTAGAGTTATGATGTGATTATGTTGATTTAGTTATGGTTTATGGATTATTTAAGTTATTAGAGTTTATTTAGTGTTTTAAGGTTTTATTGTTTATGATTTCTGTAGGATTTTTTAATCGAGTTTTATTGTTTTATGAGGTTTTTAGGTTGAAGCTGGTCGTGTATTTATTGTTATACCGCAAGAGGTCTGTGAGGCATGGTAAGGGTTGTTATTCGATTGTGTAGCATATTATTGGGTGTATTTTATTTATTGTAATTGGAGTTCGTATAGTTCACTTGGTTATCCGCTGTTGGCGAGTGAAGGAGGTTATAGGGATATTAGGGAGATTTTTAAGAGGAATATAGGTATTGGATTCGGATGGGTCTAATCGGGTTATAAGGTTCTAAGGAGGAGTTGTAGTTTAAGGATTAAGGGTGTGAGGTACATAGGATTAGCGTGTTTGTTTATCGTATTAGAGGGATTGGATGGCGAAGGGGAGTTTTAAGGTTTAAGGGTTAGATGTTTAGGTTACGGTTCGGGTTAGGTGGGTGAGAGGCTTGTAACGGGTTTGGGTTAACCGGTGGTTGGTTATTGAGAAGTTGTTAGGTAGAGCTATATAGGTGCTATATGTTGAGGTTGTAAAGGTGAAGGTGTATTGGGTTAAGTGTATAGTGAGTTGAATTCCTATTAGGTTAGGTTACGTTAAGGATTGGGGTGTAGAGTTTGGTTGGTTGAAGGCGGTAAGGGTTAACGGAGTCTACGGCTAGAATAAGTGATAGCCGTTGAGGTTAGCTTCAGTTAGGCTTGGGTAGGTTTAGGCTTTTGGGTTAGAGTATTAGTAGTTTAGGTGTAATGTGAGAATGTATGGGGTGAGGTGAAAAGGTCTAGGTTACGGCGTATCCATTAGGTGCAGGATCTACTTTAGGTTTGGATTAGGTTGGGCGACGGGTATAGGATATTAGTTAAACGGTAATGGGTCAGTTAGTTTTAAAGGTTAGGAAATTTTGTCAGAGAGGGGTTAATGTATTGAATAGGGGATTAAGAGTTTAAGGTCTAAAAAGGAATTTGTAGTTTTAGTTTAACATTCTAATAAGGTTAGGTTTCCGTTAAGGTTTAGTCGTTAGAGTCTTAGTTAAAGGATATATTGAATATTAAGGAGGAATTAGGGAAGAAATTATGGGTTATAAGTGTGAGTTAGGGTAGGTTTATAAGTGAGTTAACGCGGATCTTGGGCTTAAGGTTAGGCCTGGGGTAGAGTATAGATATTTTAGGATTAACAGGCTTGGAGGTTCTTGAGATTTGGGACAGGATTAGGCTTCTAGTGGGTTAGGGGTTACGAGGGTAGGTTGGTAGTTAAGGATGTATTAGATATGGGATTTAAGTTGTTAAGGGTAGTGCTTTTACGGGAGTTATGGGTAGGGTTCATGTGTTAAACTTATAACAGAAGTTAGGATTAAGCGAAAGAGCATGTTATAGGGGTCGATAGTTTCGTTATTGTGAGGTTCTTATGCATGTTTAGGATTGGGTATATAAGTAGAATGAATTAAAGGGTGGTAAACGGAGATTATTGCGGTTTATTTAGGTTTAAGTTATTTTAGAAGGGTTACGGTTCGTTTAGGCTTAAGTGTATTAGAGTTTTAGGTGTAGGGCTTTTGAACATGGGGACGCATTGGTAGTATTGTTGTAGAGTGTTACTGGCTATGGTATTAAAGGGTTTTAGGGCAGTATTAAATGGTAATTTTTGTAGGTTGATGGTTATGGTGGTTATAAGGTTAAGGGGGTTTTTTAGGATTTAGGCAAGTCGGAATTATTGTAAAGGGGGTTTATCGAGGTTTAGGGGTTGTTAGGTAAGGTAGGGGTAGTAGGGTTTAGGGGTTCTAATGGTAAAACGTATAGTTAGTTTAGGTTCAAGGGTGAGGTTTGAAGAAGGGTGAGGATTTCGGAGTTAGGATATAGTTAAGGTTGAGGGGTTTTAGAGTGTGAGGAGTTATAGGGTGTGTGGCGTTACGGGTTAGCTTAGTTAGGTTAGGTTAGGGTTAGGTTAGGTTAAGGTTAGGTTCGTTAGGTTAGTTAGGTTAGTTACGGGTAGTTAGGTTAGGTTAGGGTTAGGTTAGGTTGAGGTTAGGTTAGGTTAGGTTAGGCGTTAGGTTAGGTTAGTTATAGGTTAGGTAGGTTAGTTGGTTAGGTTTAGGTTAGGTTAGGTTAGGTTAGGTTAGAGTTGGTTAGGTTAGGTTAGGTTAGTTAGGTTAGGTAGGTTGGTTAGGTTAGGTTTAGGTCTGACGGTTTTAATGGTTAGGTTTAGGCGTAGGTTTGTTAACTCTTGAGAATGATTGTTGTATGATGGTTGTCGAATCTTGAGAGAAAAGTTGGATGAGGGGATTGGGTTTAATGTGGTGGGTTGTTTTACGGGGTTAGGTCCAGTTGTAATAGGGTAAAGGAAGGTGTTTATAAGTAAGATTAGGTGTATAAGATAAGGGAGTTAGGTACGGTGACATTTGTAAGGGTTAAGTGGTGTTGAAGGGGAGTATAGTCCGTTCGGGTGAAATCCGTGTTTGAACTAGGTGTATGAGCAAGTTATTGAGACATGTAGGAGGTATCCTGACGAGTTAAATTATTTTAGTGCTTTATATGGGTAAATGAAATTTGAAGAAGGTGAATTAGTGATGTGTGTGGGTTTGATGGTACAGGTTAGGGGAAGAAGGCTATGAGTTAATTGGGGTTTTGGGGATGGAGGTTGTATTTTAAGTGAAAGTTGAGACGGAGGGTAGATGGGTAAGGTCAGATTGTGAGGGGTGAAGAGGGTTGTATGAATTGGATTAGAAGTTGGATCTGCTAGTGTACTGGGGATGATTTGAATTGGTACTGTTAAGGAGGTAATGATTTCAAAGGATTAAGAAGCGGATGTAAGCGGAGAGTTTGGCGATTTGATTGGGATTTTGGTAAAAGTTGTTGTAATAATGGAAAGTTAGGCGTGTTTAAGGGGTCGAGGGTATAGTTAGTGTTTCCGAAGGGTAACTGTTGTGAGGAGAGCGGGCTATGAGTACAAGCGGTTAGTTCGTTACGGCTTTTAGAGTATGGTTAAAAAGGGTTTTAAGGGGAGATATAAGGGTATTGTTACCAGGGCCTGTGTAGGAAATTATAAGATAGGGTTGAAGGTGTTTAAGAGGGAACGTTTTAATGTGATGAGTGTGGGGTTGTAGGGAAGTGTATATAAAGTTTACGGTTCGGTTAGGCTGGGTATTTAGGCTTTTTCGGGGGTCGATAGAGAACGAGTGCGTCGGAGGGGTTGGACTGTTTAGGAGGGATCTGTAATGGGGTGATTAGAACCGAAGTTGTCGTTAGGAGTGTGGCGAGATATGGGTTCGAGTGGTTAGGTGGTTGGGTTTAAGTGTTCAAAGTACGGAGTCTTTTAGGTGAACATTTTAGGGATATAGGTTAGGTTTATAGGCTATTGGTAATGGGTTTAAATGGTTTTAGGGAGATAGGAGAGGTGAGTGAGAGGTGATAGTAAAGGAAGTAAATTTGTTACTGTTGAAGTTTTTATAATGGACGGTTGGGTGGCATATTTACGGGCTGTTTTGGGACAATACGAGTCTAATAGGGCTAAGCTTTTATTTGGCTAAGGCGTTAGGTGGTACAAGTTGTTTCAGGGTTGATATTGGAGTTACGGCTTGGTTTTAAGGAGTGGGGTTAAGGGTTTGGGTTGTTATGGTTTAAGAGTTCTGCCAGACAGTGTGTAATTCATGCCGCCGGCCCTAGTATATATGCTGCGCATCATCGTCCGGTCAGGGCGTCTAGCGGGACGTCCGGTCGTACCTACGTGGGTGCGCGCATTGGTGTGTTGTTTAGGTTAGGTTAGGTTAGGTTAGGTTAGGTTACGAGTTAGGTAAATGGTTAGATTAGGGTTATGGTTAGGTTAGGTTTAAGATAAGGTTAGGTTAGGTTGGTTATGTTAGGTTAGTTAGGGTTAGGTTAGAATTAGGTTAGGTTAGAGGTTTGTTCAGGTTAGGTTAGGGTTGGTAGGTTAGGTTAGGTTGGTTACGGTTTAGGTTAGGTTAGGTTAGGTTAGGTTAGTTAGGTTAGAGGTTTAGGTTAGGCTTAGTGTTCGTGATACGTATACCGCAGCGGGGTGTGATGGACGTAGGAGTGGTAGTTAGGTAAGGCTTAGGTTGTTAGGTTAGGTTGTTAGGTCTAGGTGTAGGTTCGTTAGGATAGTTAGGTTGATGCTAACCGATCAGCGATTGGTATATAATGGTTAGGTTACGGCATGTAGGTTGCTAGGTGCTCTATCAGCCAGAGAAGGAATTAGGGTTCAGGTTAGGTTAGGTTAGGTTAGGTTAGGTTAGTTAGGCTTAGGGTTAGTTAGGTTAAGTTAGTTAGTTAGGTTAGGTTAAGGTTAGGTTAGGCTTAGTTAGTTAGTTAGGGTTAGGTTAGGTTGGTTAGGTTAGGATAGGTTAGGTTAGGTTAGGTTAGGTGTAGGTTAGGTTTCGGTTAGGTTTAGGTTAGGCTTAGGTTAGTTAGGTTAGGTATAGGGTTTAGGTTAGGTTGTATGTTAGGTTAGGTGGTTAGGTTAGGGTTGGTTAGGTTAGGTAGGTTAGTTAAGGTCAGAGGTTAGGTAGGTAGGTTAGGTTATAGGTTAGGTTGGGTTAGGTTAGTTAGGTTAGTTAGGTTCGTTAGGTTAGGTTAGGTTAGGAGGTGGTTAGTTAGGTTGAGGTTAGGCTTAGGGTAAGGCTAGTTAGTTGGTAGTTGGTTTAGGTTAGTTGGCTTAGTTAGTTGGTTGTTAGTTAAGGTTAGGTTACGTAAGGTTCAGTTAGGTTAGGTTGGTTAGGTTAGGGTTAGGTTAGTTTAGGGTTAGGTTAGGTTAGTTAGGTTGGTTAGGTTTCAGGTTAGGTTAGGTTTAGGTTAGGTTAGGTTAGGTTTAGGATAGGTTAGGTTAGGTAGAGTTACGGCTATAGGTTAGGTTAGTTATGTTACGTTAGGTAGGTTGGTTAGGTTAGGTTAGGTTGGTTTGGTTGTTAGTTTAGGTTAGGTTAGTTAGGTTAGATTTTAAGTTAGGGTTAGGTAGGTTAGGTTAGTTAGGTTAGTGTAGGTTAGGTTTAGGATCTAGGTTAGGTTAGGTTTATGTTAGGTTAATGATGGTTAGGGTTAGGTTAGGTTAGGGTTAGGTTAGGTTAGGGTTAGGTTAAGGTTAGGTTTAGGTTAGTTTAGTTTAGGTTGGTTAGGTTAGGTTGGTTAGTTAGGTTAGGTTAGGTTAGGTTAGTTAGGTTAGGTGTGATTAGGGTTAGGTTGGGTTAGTTAGGTTAGGTTAGTTCAGGCTTAGGTAGTTAGGCTTCAGGTAGAGGTTATGGTTAGGTTTAAGGTTAGTAGGTAGTTTGGTTATGTTATGGTTTAGGTTGGGTTAGTTGGTTGGTTGGTTAGGTTAGGCCCTTCGTTAGGTTCGTTAGTTAGGGTAGGTTACGGTTTAGGTTAGGTTGGTTAGGCTAGGTTAGGTGATTACGAAGTTGAGTTTAGGTTAGGTTAGGTTAGGTTAGGTTAGGTTAGGTTAGGTTAGGTTAGGTTAGGTTAGGTTAGGTTAGGTTAGGTTAGGTTAGGTTAGGTTAGGTTAGGTTGAGATTAGGTTAGGTTAGGTTAGGTTAGTAGGTTAGGTTAGAGTAGGTGTAGGTTAGGTTAGGTTGGTTGGTGTAGGGCTTATTTAGGTTAGGGTGTAGGTAATGTTAGGTTAGTATGGTTAGGTTAGGTTAGGTTGGTTTAGTAGGTTTAGTTTAGTAGGTAGGTAAGGGAGTAGGTTAGGTTAGCGTTGTAGGGTTTAGGTTTACAGTTGCGTTAGGTAGGGTAGGTAGGTTATGGTTAGGTTGGTTAGAGTTAGGTTAGGTTAGGGTTAGGTAGGTTATGAGTTAGGTTGAGGTTGTGTGGTGGAGTTGTAGGTTTAGGGTTTAGGTTAGGTTAGGTTAGGTTAGGTTAGGTAGGTTAGGTTAGGTATAGTTAGGTTAGGTTAGGTTAGGATTCGGGAGGTTAGGTTAGTTAGGGTAGTTAGGTTAGGTTAGGTAGGGTAGGTTAGGTTAAGTTAGGTGTAGAGGTTAGGTTAGTCTAGGTTAGCTAGGTTAGGTTAGGTTAGGTAGGTTCAGGTTAGGTTATGGTTAGTTAGGTTAGGTGGTTGGTAGGTAGGGTTAGGTGGTTATTAGGGTTGGTTAGGTTTAGGTTAGGTTAGGTTAGGTTAGGTTAGGTTAGGTTAGGTTAGGTTAGGTTAGGTTAGGTTAGGTTAGGTTAGGTTTGGCTTGGTTAGGTAGGTTAGGTTAGGATTACGGTTTAGTAGTAGGTTAGGTAGGATTAGTGAGTTAAGGTAGTTTAGTTAGGTTAGGTTAGGTTAGGTGTAGGTTAGGTTTAGGTTTAGTTAGGCTTTAGGTTAGGTTAGGTTAGGTTAGTTAGGCTTAGGTTAGGTTACGGTTAGGTTAGGCTTAGGTTAGGTTAGTAGGTTAGGTTAGTTCTGGTTAGGTTAGGTTAGGGTTAGTTAGGTGGTTAGGTTAGTTAGTTTAGGTTAGTTAGGTTGGTTAGGTTTAGGTTAGGTTAGGTTAGGTTAGGTTAGGTTATGTTGGGTTAGGTTAGGTTGGGCTGGAATCGCCTCTCTCCGTTAGGTTGAGGTAGGTTTGAGGTAGTATAGTTTCAGGTTAAGTTAGGTTTTAGTTATTTAGGTTGGTTAGGTTAGGTAGGTTATGTGTAGTGTTGTTAGGTTAGGTTAGCGTTAGGTAGGTTAGGTTTAGGTTAGGTCAGGTGCCGCAGGCGTTAGTTAGGTTAGGTTAGGTTGGTTAGGTTATGTTAGTTAGGTTAGAGTTAGGTAAGGTTAGTTAAGTTTTAGGTTAGTTAGGTAGCGTGTTAGGTTAGGATTAGGTAGGTATGGTAGGGTTAGGTTAGGTTGGTTATCCAGGTTAGCTTAGGTTAGGTTCGGTTAGGTTAGGTTTATGTTAGGACTTGAAGTTAGGTTAGGTTTGGATAGGTTAGGTTAGGGTTAGGGTTTAGGGTGAAAGCGACCGGCGATGATCGTCTCTATGTGGTTCATATCGAAGTTAAGCTAGGATAGGATAAGTTAGGCTAGGATTGGAGAGGTTAGGTTAGTGGTTAGGTTAGGTTAGGTAGGTTAGTTAGGGTTAGGTTAGGTTAGGTTAGTTAGGTTTAGGTAGGTTAGTTAGGTTATGGTTATGGTTTAGGTTAAGTTAGGTTAGTTTAGGTTAGGGGTTAGGTAGTTGGTGGTTAGCGGTTATGGTTACGGTTAGTTAAGGTTAGGACATTAGGGCTTTAGCTTAGAGTTAGGTTAGGTTAGTTAGTTTAAGGTAGGTTAGTGGTTAGGGTGTGGTTAGGTTTAGGTAGTTACGGTAGGTTTAGGTTAGGTTATGGTTAGGTGAGGTTAGGTTGGTTAGGTTAGTTAGTTTAGGTTAGGTTGGTTAGGTAGGTTTACGGTTAACGGTATAGGTTAAGTTTAGGCTTAGGTTGGCTTAGGTTAGTTAGGTTAGGTTAGGAATTACGTTAGGTTTGGTTAGGTAGGTTAGGTTAGGTAGGGTTAGGTTAAGGTTACGTTAGGTTAGGTTGGTTAGGTTAGGTTGTTAGGTTAGGTTAGGTTTAGGTTAGGTTAGGTTCAGGTTAGATTAGGTTGGGTCTTAGGGTTCGGTTAGGTTAGGTATAGGTTGGTTAAGGTTACGGTCTAGGTTAGTAGGTTTAGGTCTAGTTAGGTTAGGTTACGGTTAGGTTAGGTAAGGTTAGGTCTTATGTGTTAGGTAGGGTTAGGTTAGGTTAGGGTTTAGGTTAGGTTAGGTTAGGTTAGGTTAGCGTTAGGTTAGGCTTAGGTTAGTAGAGTTAGGTTAGGTTTAGTTGTAGTAGGTTAGGTTAGGTTTAGGTAGGTTAGTTAGGTAGGTTAGGTTAGGTAGAACTAGGTTAGCTTAGATTGGGTTATTAGGTTAGGTTAGGTTTTTAGGTTAGGTTAGGTTAGGTTAGGTAGGTATTTGAGTTAGGTTAGTTAGGTTAGGATAGGTTATAGTTAGGTTAAGTTAGGTAGGTTAGGATTAGGTTAGGTTAGTAGTTAGGTTAGGTTAGGTTAGGTTAGGTTAGGTTAGGTTAAGGTTCAGTAGTTAGGTGGTGCATTTTCTGCCCCAGTTGGTCTAGGTTAGGTTAGGTAGGTTCTAGGTTAGTAGGTTAGGTTAGGTTAGGTTTAGTGTGTTAGGTTAGTTAGGTGGTTTAAGGTTAAGTTTCTTTAGGTTAGTTAGGGTTAGGTTAGGCTAAGGTTAGGTTTCGGTTAGGTTAGGTTAGGTTATGGTTAGGATTAGGTTATGGTTAGGTTACGGTTAGGTTAGGTTACAGGTTAGTGTGGTTAGGTTTAGGTTAGGTTAGGTGGTTTAAAGGTTAGGTTAGGTTAGTTATAGGTTTAGGTAGGTTAGTTAGGTTAGGGTGTAGGTTAGGTTAGGTAGGTAGGTTAGGTTAAGGTTAGGTTAGGTTTAGGTTTAGGTTAGGTTGGGTTGGGTTAAGGTTTAGGTTAGGTTAGGTTTCAGTTAGTAGATGATGGTTATGGTTAGGCTTAGGTTAGCGTTAGTTAGGTTAGGTTAGGTCTGGTTAGGTTAGGTTACGTTTTACCTTAAGTTAGGTTCTGGTTAGGTGAGGTCTTATCGCTTACGGGCTTAGTGTTAGGTTTGGTTAGGCTTCGGATTAGGTTAGGTTAGGTTAGGCGTAGGTTAGGTTAGGTTAGGTTTAGCTTAGGTTTTAGGCTTAAGGTTAGGTTAGGTTGGCTTACCTAATGTCTTTTGTCAAGGTAGGGTTTAGGTTAGGTTAGTGTTAGGTTAGGTTAGGTTAGGTAGGATTAGGTTAGGTTAGTTGGTTCGGTTAGGTTAGGTTAGGTTTAGGTTAGG
>JABUQX010128147.1:0-5000 GCA_015478945.1 Trachelipus rathkii
ATCCCGAAGCTCAGGCATTGCCATGACGTGAAGTTAGTCCCGGTTTGTGATCCTGAAGTAACTGGATACCCAGTTGTAAACGTTTTCCTGGTTCTTTAAGTGAGCTTACCCGGCTCAAGAATTAATATTTCCATAAACAAGAGAGTCCTCGGAGGACCCACTTATCACTTATCCACGAAGATCTTAGAAGACCCATCTCCAGAGAGGTCATCCAAGCATAAGGTACTAAAAACCTAAATTCATATTTTGACTAACTAGAAAGATTCAAAACAAAGCTTTTCAATACTAAAGGAATTATTTTTCAATCAAACTATCACCTGGAGTAAATACAATCCCAAAGAAAAGCTGCAGATACCAAAGAAACCTTACCAACCAATTAAATCACAAAAATATGGTGTAATAACTATATATTATAGGAACTAATTAGGGTAGAAATAATATAATAAGTAATATTTACTTAATCAAATAATAAGTATAATTGAGTTTTTTTTCTGAATCAAAAAAGTGGTAAATTATCTATTCAGAAACTGGTTGAACGAGGGATGAAACTCTCTAGATAGCTTGTCATAAGAACATAGCATTTATAAGTTATTCATCTATATTAACTATTATTACATTATTATATATTATGGAGTAATAAAGAAAAATTAGAGAACTTTTGGTATAGAAATATCAAATCACTTTAACAAAGTATAATTAATGGAATTATAAACAACTGATAATTAAAATCAAACAAAGTATAAACATAAGAAAGATATTAATTATTTCAAGTTTCTGGAGTAGTTTGCCTACAATTTATTGTTTATCTATAATTTAATATTATTGAGAGATATAAATTACCTATCTGTTAATATACAATCATAAATCTTATTTAAAAGTATAACAATAAGTTCTAAACTGATTTAAGATAATACAAAGAATAAACTAAATTCAACTAAAAAATTAAAATAATTAAAGTATTTCTAAAGATAAAGAACATATTTATATATTTATTTATGTATTAAAGGATAATATAAGATTTTCACTTATATCATTTTAATATTTATAATTTGAGTCTTTATTATTTGGTTAATCTTATATCATATATAGAATTTTATTTTAATCTATATAAAATTCATATTTTTTTCTCTCACTATATGAAATAAATATGCGTATTATATATTATATATATATATATATATATATACACATATATTATTATTATAAATATATAATACCTGATTATGAGTTAATTTTTTATATGAGTGTCTATACTATTAAATTTACGCTATATTTTTTAAGTGTACATATCTATATAAATATAAAATATAATTATAAAATTAATTTATTATTAAAAAAGCCATTTACATATGTCTGTTTTAATATCAATGCAGCAGAGAGAGTAAGATCTGTAAGTCATTCTCGAGTTGATACATTTTTGGTAAAGCAGAGGAATAGTGTAAGTATCCACCCAATTTTGGTTATGAAACATATACTACTCAAGATGGACCGTCTCTCGAGTACAATATTAACATAACTTCTCGACTTTGGCGTTTCTTTTTCTCATTAGTACTCATCACATCTCTCTCACTCTATTAGAATTATTCTAATTACCTATATTACTATATTTATATAGGTAAATATATATAATCATTCAAGATTAGAGTAGAAGTCTCTGAAAGTATTCAGCAAGTATATATAAAGATATTCATAAAATCATTATTAAAACGCATAAAATTACACCTATACGCGAGCTTGAGTAATAAGTCCTTAGAAAGTTAGAAACAGCTTGCGAGAAAATAGAGTTTCACGCTTCCACCAATATATTACTAGAGATTTTCTCAAATAGTAATACCTATATATATATATATATTATATATATGAGCTCACATATACCAAATAGAAGAAAAGAGTTTCCTCCTTAACCGTCCACGGTTACAATTACCATAAGAGTTAAACCTTACTCGAGAGTACACGCACTTGTGTTTTATAGTGTAATAGTGTCACTTATGTAGCGAACTAGAATTCACTTTTCTACTTGTATCTTAATTTTTGTATGTCTTGTTCTTTCACGATTAGTCGTGCTATCGGTTGTAGGTTATTTCCTTTTCACGATTATATTTAAACCATACGCATAGAGACCGAGCATAGCACACGGTTGTGCTATTGCAGTCAAACTGAGGTTGTTTTCATGTTATAAATATATTTGATTTTTATTAGTGACGGACACACACTAGATGATACTATGAGACTTTTCTTATCGATATGTTGATTTGTACCATAAAATAGATGAGGACATCACCACAAAAGACAGTGAGGCACTATAGCTTTCCACAATGGCCGTGAGAACTTAGGCACGGCCACTGGGGTCATCTAAGTACATGATGCACCCTTGAATCACTTAATATCAGTGTCTACGGAGAATTAGAGGTAATGCACTATGTGAATTCAGTCCTAGTGAGTGGGCTTGTCATTGGTTGGAAAAGCAAACAGAACACTGACGAAAGACACCAGACCAACCTCAGCATTATAACTGTAAATCTCAGGTCCCAATATGTACACTCCCACAAAAGCCAATCCACAGAATTCATATGCAGTTGACTATCGAAGTGACTGTTTCGCTGACATCCGACTTTCAGCTTCCAGGTGTAAATCCAAGAGAGAAAACTAGTTCTAGAGAGACCTCTCAGATATGATCTCCATCCTCGACACGGCTAAATATTATACCTAGTAGGATTAAGCCTCAGGTATATATTTCTGTCTACCAAATCTGATGTTGCATATATTAAATACAATAAACACCCACAGATTGAAAGAAATAATAAAGATTGATCAGCCATTATATATCTCTACCGTTGGAGAGTGATGATAAAAGAAAACTCATATATACTCATAGACAATGATATTCCTTTGGAGGAATAGTTCAGTAATGGCACTAAGGTAACAAGGGTTACACTAAGTATTCTTGGGATAAATACGAACATGTATCTGTGCTTAGTTCTAAATATAACCCTGGATCAATCACAAGAGGGTAAATTGAGAGTATAAATCACTTTTATTGGTAAGCCACTACTATCAAGGTTCTGCCTTTATGAGGATGGCTTATAAACAAAAGCAGTCATTTAATTCAATGTGTCATATCGGTGGCGCTAGCATCAGTTCAGCCGGCGAATGACGTTATGTCAGTTCTGGCTCTAGTCGGTCTCTCCGCTTTTATACTTGTTAAAGGCAATATGCTTATCGGAATGAAAGCATACTACATATGATAGATTAATACCGATCTAAATGAATTAGTTGAGAGAGAATAATCATGTACCGAATTTACTAGCAAGATTAATTTTTATGAAGAATTTTAGTGGAGTATGTGGTCTTTGTTTTCATATGTCTTGTAGGTCATTAGTCTTGGGTATATTTTATTACTGAATGCCACAATATCAGTATGCTATCTCATTTCCAAGATATATAGAATGGTATATTCACGGATATAAAATGAAACCAACATAGAGAAGAGTTTTTATATGTGAGTAAAAAGTTTCTTAATTGAAATTAGGAGTAGATATTATAGTGCGACTAGTCGATCCATAGTAAGTCGTTAAACTCGTGCTAAGCACGAGATAGCAAACGCAGAAGTGGAGGTATACGCAGACTTTGCTGCAATATATGATTTTAGGTAGTAAGAGGTTACTCAGGTTATTACAGTATATATATATCTTGGGAACAGTTGCTAATACATTAGGTCCAGAATCACAAACGTTTCTATATATGGGTGTGAAGATTTCACAAGCAAATCACGGTAGTATATTATGAAATAGCCGATCTGACCAATCATATTTACAAATATTAGTTACCATCCATTACCACACAACATCGTAATGCGTATACATAATACTAATATAATACAACAACCTACGTATATAAGTAATTATGAAGTAGGTCATGTGTTGATTAGCAAGACCAGACTCAATAACAAAAACCCTATCAGCTACGAGCTTGAATACCATCATGAGCAGAGTAAACAATCAAGCTATAGCTACTTATACGAGGTGCAAATAATACCAAGTACATCTATAATAATTATAAAGACTCACACACGATTAATATGATAACTAACAAATCAATATACCTACAACAAGAATAAATTTACCGAAGATGAGTCGAAATATATACGTGAAAATTTAATCTAGCAAGAAATAAGTCAAATAATGGCTTACTATCAATTCGCCATCTATGTATATTAAATTAGTATAAAAGAGGGCCATAAACAAATGAGTGTAATTTATGTTGGCTATACGCCCAATGTAGGCATTAGTGAGTGAGTTAATATAACGAGGAACACTCACAATCTGAGAGTCTAGAATAGAAATGCTAGTGGAACAAATATAAACCGCATGTTATATATAAATTAAGAGGGATATGTATAATACATTATTTGGATAGGTGAGGTAATTGTCCCAATGGAGATGAGGTCATCCACTGCGGCCTACAACGCTACGAATAAAGTGTCCCTTTGTAATGCCACGAATCATCTAAGGTATAAGTATAGATTGCCCACCAAGATCTGGCATAGGAAGATCTTCAATGCCAGAGGCCTGAAACAGTAGCCAGGTAAACAGAACGAAATTATAGAAGAGAGGGCTTTGGAGGAGAATTGACGTTGAGTATAGAGGATGATCCTGGATAGAGTTCCGCAGGAGAATTCCTTGCAAAAATTTTCAACAATCACCTCTGAGTCAGTGACTACTCCAAATAAAATTATCTTTTGAGAACCACGGGGTAAGGTTAAAATTAAACAGGTTCTAGTATGGGTACATAGATACAGTAATGAGGAGCCCCTCAGAATGTCGAGGTTGAACAAGACAGGGAGGACTCCCCAGTGTTAATAATAAGAGCTGAAGAACCAAAAGTAGTAAAAGAAAAGTAGTAATAAAGCAAATATCGAATGTAATATTGAAATAAAGTGAGGAATGTTTCTCTCAGTAGAACATTACATTACATCATTATATTTTTTTTTTTTATATATT
>JABUQX010128147.1:20000-35046 GCA_015478945.1 Trachelipus rathkii
AAATTGTTTGAGGTTTTAGAAAGAGATTATGGAGTGGTTGTTACTTGAGTGAAGGCTTTGGAATGTATCACAAAATGAAAGTTGTAATGTAAGAGCTAGTTTAGAAAAATAGAATGGTTTGAGGTGGGAGTTGGTGTAAAGCGGTGGAGTGTATTGTCATTAATTCCGTTTGTAGTATACTTGGATGTGGTAATAAGGACGGTGAGAGAGGAGGTGGAGAACTTGGATAGAGTCATAATGACTTATTCAGATGACTTAGTGCGTTGGAGTGAGGACGGAGAGAAACTGAGGAAGGTGGTTGTTGGGTTATGCTAACAAACTGAGAGAAGCGGGCCTATGTAATTATGACAGAAATTATGACAGTAAGCAGAGAGGAAGGGGAGGAGTTGGTAGTGGAGGTGGATGGGGTAGTGATTAAAAAAGTAGATTAATACAAGTATCTGGGAGGCATGTTCGGAAAAGAGGGAGGAAGTGCGTTGAAGATTACGAGCAGAATTGATAAGTACTGGAGAACAGTAAGAACTTTCTATCCCATCATCAAGGATAATGAGATTGGAGAAAAGTGAAGAAAATAATTTTCTAGATCATACTGACACCAGCTTTTTGTATAGGGCAGAAACATGGAGTATGAATGACGACAAGAGAGGAGAGCAGAGTTCAAACTGCGAAAATGAATGTATTAAGAGAGATGGCCGAAAAGACCAGGAGGGATAGAATGAGAAACGAGAGGAGTGATACCTATTAGATGCAGCGAGATTGAGATTGTGGGTACATTTGGAGAGGATAGATTGTAGCAGAGTGGCCAGGAGGAGGTGGGACTGGAGATAGGAAGGAGGCAGACCGAGGGGAAGACCAACGAAAAAATGGAAGGACTCCGTAGAAGATTCGCTAAGAAGATATCAGATACCATCTATGATCCAGCGGATTGAAGAACGTGTCTTGGCAGATAGGGGGCGGGTGGAGGAGGAGGAGGTTGGCCAAGCTGACAGGCTCATGAGCCTTCCTGGGAGTAAGATATATATATATATATATATATATATATATATATATATATATATATATATATATATATATATATATATATATATATATATATTATATATATATATACATTGAACAAACATTATATATATCAGGCGCGGCTAATATAAATAAAAAGTAAAAAATAAAAGCAACTAATGTAATAAAAAAATTCAAATTACTATTTATTACTATTAAAATAATGTTTAAAATGTTATACAAGGACGCTAATTTTACATTAAAATCAATTTAATTTCTTCCGAAACATTATTTTTGATATGAATCATTGACTGGAGGCCTTTCGATTTGTGCCTACTAGAAAAACACTGGTTGTCATGGCAACGTAAAAGAAACCTTACTCTTGTTTTGTCTCTTTTGAGGATTTTTCCAAAAGGCCTCCTTGCGAAAGTCACAAAATAACTGCTCTCAAATTTTGGCAACTCTACTCATAAATTGAGTTGCTGCTTTGCAATAAAATTAAATATCTGAAACAAAAAATAAAAAACTAATTTTTTTTAAATTTAAAACTTATTTTATATATATATTATATATTTATATATTCTATATATTTAATTTTATATAATATATATATATATTGTTATATATAATATATATATATTATATAAGTATATAATATACTATATATTATATATATATATATTATATATATATATATAATATATGTTTATATATATATATTATATTACTATATATATTATATTAATATATTATTATATATATATATATATATATATATATATATATTACTATATATATATAGAGAGAAGAGAGATAGAGGATGAGAGAGAGAAAGAGAGAGGAGAGAGTGAGAAAGAGAGAGAGAGGAGAGAGAGAGAGAAGGAGAGAGAGAGAGATGGAGAGAGAGAGGAGAAGAGAGAGAAGAGAGAGAGAGAGAGAGAGAGTTATAACTATAATTTAATTATATTTTTTAATAACTTAATTAATATTTTTTTTAATTTTGTTTCTGTTTTGGTTGCAACATATTCCTGATCTAGGCATCTTGATAGTTTTCATTTCTTCTGATATATAGCTCGAGATGTGCGTAGGGATTCTCAGATTATAAAACAGGTGTGTGTGTCGGTGTTGTTTTAATGTTTGTGCAAATTTGAAAATATGGATAGTGAAAATGACATAGTGGTTTCTTTATTAACCATTCCGTTTGCCAGACGTAGTAAAGAAGAAAAAAAACTCCTTTTAAATACTGCAAGTCCAACTCCAAATATCAAATCCATTAAAATAAGTAAAAACAAAAACAGAATGTTTAAAAGAGTTTGGTATGACCGCTTTAAGTGTTGTGTGGAAGCGTGGAAAAAAGATGGTTTTATTAAATTGCTGGCCGTTTGTTTGTTACTTTGGCAAAAAAAAGCTGTTTGTGTGATAAGGATTTCGAGAGAATTGGAAAAACTTATCAAGAAGCTTGGAAAGGCATAGGGGTTCTAAAGAACATATTCAAAATAGTATTGGCGTTCAACAGTTTAAACAAAATATGACTATTTTGGAGCAATTAAGTGAACAGGCATTAAGAAATAAAAGTGAGTACAACGCCAGAGTGGAAAAAATAGAGAATTATTCAAACTTTTGATCGATATAACTTGCTTTTTAGGTAAACAAGGACTTGCATTTCGTGGTCATGACGAGTGTCAAAGTTCCTTCAACCAAGGAAACTTCAAAGAAATGTTTGATTTAATCATAAGACGTGACACTGAAATGAAATCTCATTGGGAAAAATTGGGGGGTTTTACTGGTTTGTCAAAGACAATTCAAAATGATATTATTGATTGCATTGCAAGTGAAATTAAAGATTATATACAGAAAGGTATTATTAATGCTCCTTTCTTTTCAATTCAAGTAGATGAAGCAACCGACACACACGAGAACGAACAATGTTCAGCTATTTACAGATTCGTTGATGAAAATGGATTCATAAAAGAGCATTTCTTTGGTTTTTTTGAGGTAGGGGAAAACAAGAGCGCATCAGGTTTTAGTGAGCAACTTATTAAATTATTAGAACCATTTGACTTTCGTAAGAAACTTATTGCTCAAACTTATGATGGGGCTAGCGTTATGTCATCTGAATTGAATGGAGTTCAAACACAAATTCGTAACCATGCCCCATATGCTCTTTTCACACATTGTTTAGCTCACCGCCTAAATCTTGTATTACAGCACAGTTGCCGTAATATTAAAGATGTTAATGACATTTTGGCACCTGCATGAAATACCTGTTTTTTTTTCACCAATCAACAAAAAGAACTGCAATTCTTGATAAAATTGTGGGAAAGCGAATACCTACTAACAGTTTTATACGATGGAATTCACATGCAAAACTTTTAACAGCTCTTTCCTCTGAAAGAGTTAAATTAATTGAGGCTTTTAAGGAGCTTATGAAAATGGACGACAAGTCTGGCAAAACAAGGCATCAAGCAGAAATTTTTAAGAACAAATTGTCTGAATTTAATTTTGTATTTTATTTGTTTGTATTTCAAGAAATTTTTATTAAAACAGTTAGTATACAATTTCTTGCAGAAGAAAACAGTAGATATCCAAATGTGCATAGATCAAATAACCTTATGTGAAGCAGCTATACAAGAAATGCGAAATGAAGAATGATTAGAAAATATATTGAAAAAACTAGAGAAGCAACAGAAATTTCTCCTCCTCCAACGAGAAATAGACTTCACGAAGAAGAATCAGTATTGTCAAGCCATTATAAGAGAAACCTTTATGAAATAATTGATAATATCATAATTCAGATGAGGGCAAGATTCTCAAATTTAGCGGCCTTAAAATTCTACAGTTAGGGAATTCCACAAAATTCTCTAACTTCCAAAACAAGTTTCCTGAAGAACCCTTATATTATTTATTGGCGACATATGGTATCTTTGACAGATCATTTTTACGTAATGAATTAGCCGTGATTTATGACCAAACATATGCTAATCTCTTTCGGAACAAGGACATTCAAACTATTTTAAAAACCATCGTAGAGAATGATTTACAAGATGTGTTTCCTGAATCTTATAGACTTTTTAGTCTGATCGCCACAATTCCAGCAACAACGGCATCTGTTGAAGGGAGTTTTTCTTGCCTAAATCGTATAAAGACATCCCTCCGAAGCACGATGAGTCAGGGCAGACTGTCAAATTTGGCATTACTTTCCATAGAAGCAGAACTTTTAAGTAAGTTAGCAAAAGTTACTACCTGGTAAGAGGAGATTTTAATAAAGTGCGCTGAAGAAAAGAAAGAAAATACAACCTGCATCAGTTGAATTGCGGAGTACTTTACATACATTTGTGTGATTTTCATTTTCATATATATATATATATATATATAGAGTAGTTAATAGTATATATATATATATATATATATATATATATATATATATATGTTATATAGTTATTATATATATATATATATATATATATATATATATATAATTATGTCATGTCATTGAATAGGGGCTCTGCCCGTGAGTGGTGGTGACAACTGTAAATGTATATATATATATATATATATATAGTATATATATAGCATATAGTATATGATATATATATATATATATATATATATATATATATATATATATATATATATATATATATATATATATATATATATATATATATATATATATATATATATATATATATATATATATATATATATATATATATATATATATATATATATATATATATATATTATTTGTAAAGGTATTACACGGCAATGTAGGGGGCTCGAGCCGACGGGGAACACAGGGGGGGACGTTTTCCATACCCCGTAGGGGAGGGGCGGAGGAACCCCCGCGACACCCAAATACCAAAGAGCGGGGGTTCCGGAGACCCTCCCCGGAGGGGGGGAATTAGTCCTACCCCGTAGTTCCCCGGAAGGACGAGAGTGCGGTATACGCTTGGGGTATTCTTTAGTTAAAAAAAGCAAACTTTATGAAAAGTCTATTTATTATAACGATTAATAAAAGGTCTCTAAATAGGCTTTCTAATCATATTACTATAATTATTAACAATAATTTTTTTATTTTTTTATTTTCTTTAACATTTTCCTAAGTAAAATTTTACCAGGATTCCAAAAATGTATTCCTTTTCGCTGTAGCTATTGTAGTTTTTGAGATATATTTATTTTTTATTTTTTTTTTTTTTTTTACATTTTCCGCACTAAAATTGGACCAGCATTCCAGCAATGTATTCCTTTTCCGGTAGCTGTTGTAGTTTTTGAGATATGGATTTGTGGCTATATTTAGTACTGATATATATATATATATAATATATAGTTAAGTTATATATATATATATATATATATATATAAAGAAGTATATATACAGTATATAGTTATATATATATATATATATATACATATATATATATATTATTATTATTACATAGTTATATATATTTTATTTATGTATATGTGTATATATTACATATTGTTATTATTATTATTATTATTATTATTATTATTATTATTGTTATTATATATTATTATTATTATTGGCTATTATTATTATTATATACATACAACATCTTTAATTCATCTTTAGCGTCCTACTGCCTTCGGTCCACTATCGCCATCGATTATATATACGTATTACATATACATATATATATATATATATATATGGATATAAGATTTAGCGTTGAGTTGAGCAAAGAAGAAGGGAAGAGTTGGGAAAGGAAGGAGCAAAAGGGAGCAGCAGTATATATGCTAAGGTTGCATGTTGGTTGTTGCTGGATACAAGGCGTGGGTTGCTGGCTGTTGCTATATTACTATTGAGTTATATTATATACATACAGCATATATATATATATATGAAGGTTATATATATGTTATATATGTTATTGCTATATATATATATATATATATATATATATATATATATATACATATATAGTATATATATTATGTGGGCAGAGATACTGATGACACTTTAATTAATTAGGTATGGAAAAGTGATTGCTTTATTGTTTATCTTTTACACGAAATGGAAATGGCTGTGTAGTTAACTGTCTTGATGCCAATGACATTTAAGATAAATAATAAAGGTCATTTCTCAAAAATATTGTAATACCCAATTATATAATTATTTGAATAGGCACTGCAGATGCCAACCTCTCTTCACCGAAATATACAACGGAGTCCTGACTAGAGGCCGGTGCCTCTAGAGGAGGTGAATTTGAATGTGACTAGCAAAAGGGCTAGTCACATTCAAATTCACTGCTCTCATTGGTCACATTGAATGCTTTGTTAATAATTTCAAAAGCTGTAACACTGACATAGCAAAATAAAAACGAAGTGTTTTTTATAGGCGCACAGTAGGGGAATGAAAGTCAGCCCTTTGCAAAAGCGCACAGATGTGTATGGCACACATGCCATCACACACACTCCAATAATATACATAGAAATGCTCGATCAGAGCATTATATATATATATGTCAATGATTGCTATTATTATGTTGTTGGTGTTAACCATAATTGTTACTGTTGTTATTATATTATATATATATTATTATGTTATATACATGTACATATATATATATATATATTATATTATTATTATATATATCGTATATATATATTATTATTATATTATTATTATATTACATTAAATAAAGAGTTATACATATATATATATATATATATATATATATATATATATATATATATATTTTTATATATATATATATCTGTCATATACATACATATACATATATTATTATTATTATATATTACATACATATTACATATTAATATTGCTATTGAAGAATATTATTATATTATTATTATACATATATTACATATTGGCTGGTTGATGGTTATTACAGCGATATTACTCATACTACTGGCTGGCTGGCTGGCTGGGCTGTTGGCTGAGCGCTGGTATACATATACAGCTGGTTGGCTGGCTGGCCACATTATTATTATTATACTACATGTTGGCATGTACTACATATTGGCCACATCCATATTACTATTATTGGTGCCATTATGTGTTGTATGTACACATACATTACTGCTGGCTGCTGCTGCTGAAGGTTGCAGCACATGCTGGCTGACAAAAACTCGAAAATGCTGTTAATTGGCAAAAGACCACACAACTTATGGCTGGTTGCTGCTGTTACAGCTGCCTGGGTTATTACTGTTCACAGTAGTATATATATATATATGTATATATATATATAGAGAGTATATATATATATATATATATATATATATATATATATATATATATATATATATATATATATATATACAGTATAAAGAAATGACAAGTATGATTGATTTTGTGTTGGTGAAGAAAGAGATGTTGAAGTATGTGATGAATGTTAAATCAGTGAGGGGGTTGGGATTTTAATATTAGATCATTACGTTGCTTTATGAAAGATTAGGTTCTTGGGAGGGCATGGATGGAAATGAAAGAGTCAAGGAAGCAAATGGGGGAGAAATAAGTGAGAAAGTTATGTAAAGGTTATATGGGAAAGTATGTGCGAATACTTGAAAATAAATCAGTTGAATGTGAATAAGGTGAAACTGAGCAAATTTGGACTTGAATGTGCAAGAGGTAAAGGAGTGTCTGAAAGAAAGGAATGTGAGAGTTTGGAAGGGGGGAGAAGAAAGGCAAATAACAGGAGTGAATGGCGAAGTTTTGTGCTGGGGTGTGGTTGTTGGGGTATTTTATTTCCGTGCATGTTACACACCCTACTCCCATCTGTGGGATATATATATATATATATATATATATTCATATATATATAAACGTTGTTGCTGCTGGCTATATATATATATTATGCCATATATATATATAAGATATATGAATTATATATTATATACATATATATATTGTCATCGGTATATACTTATTATTATTATTATTAGCATATATATATATATATATATATATATATATATATATATATATATATATATATATTATATATATATATATATATATATATATATAAACTTATTCTCTTCTACACGAGAAATGTATTTTGCATAAAATTCACAAGGAAAATGGAAAAAAGATACCGAGCCTTTTCGTGTATTTCTCAACACATTATAAAGGGGTTTAGGAATGGGATTATCGGATCATTATGTGGTTCTATGTAAAATTAAGTTAGTGGGGGCTTGGATGGAGAGGAAGGTGATACGAAAGGAAGTAGGAAAATTAAGAGTGAGAAGTTACGTGAGCAAGACAATAAGGATAAGTATGTAAGAGCGCTCGCTAGTAAAATGGTTGAATGTGAACAAGTTGATACTGAACAAATCTGGGGCAAATGAAGGAAGCAATTGTTAGTAGTGCAAAGGAAGTATGTGGATGTGCTAAAGTAGGAAGTAAGAATGTTAACAGTGAATGGTGGAATGAAGAGGTGATGAAAGCGGTTAAAGGTAAAAAAGAAGCGTGGTTGAATGTACTAAAAGCAAATGATGAAGACTCAAAAGAAAGATGCTTGGAATTATATAAGGAGGAAAAAAGAAATACTAAAAGGTGTATACGTAGGAGAAAACAAGAGGTAAATGAACAGTTTGGAAGGAGGATGAATGAGGACGTACAAGGGAATAGGAAGCTCTTCTGGAAGGAAGCGCGAAAGGTTAAGAATGAGAATAATAAGGGGGAATCTGCTTAGAATAATGAATAGGGATGGTGCTTTTTGTAACTGATGAAATGGATGTGAGGGGAGTGTGGAAAGAACACTTCAAAAATCTGCATAATATTAACAGTAATGAAGAGGTGATAGTGAATGTGTGTGGGTTTGATGGTGCAAGAAGGAATAGGTATTTTGGGGATGAGGTTATTAGTAAGGAGGAGGTAATGGGTAGAGTGAAAAAGTTGAAGAATGGTAAATCTGCAGGTATAGATGAAATTACTGGTGAAATGATCAAGAACGGAGGCGAGATGGTGATTGATTGGATTTGGAAGTTGTGTAATAAAGCGTTTATAGAGGGTATAGTTCCAAGGGATTGGAGGAGAGCGGTAATAGTACCCTTATATAAGGGTAAGGGAGAAAAGGGGAACTGTAGAAATTATAGGGGAATAAGTTTATTTGCTGGTATTTTGGTCGAAAGAGTGCGTCGAGTGACTGAAGGACTGATTGGTGAAGAACAAGGTGCGTTTAGGAGTGGTAGAGGATGTGTGGATCAAATCTTTACATTGAAACAAATGATTGAGAAAATGAGGGAGAAGAAGAATAAATTGTATTTAGGTTTTATGGATTTGCAACAGGCGCATGATAGAGTTAATAGGGAAGGTTTATGGCAGTTGTTAGTGATATATGGTGTTGGTGGTAGGCTTCTGAATGGAATCAAAAGTATGTATGACGATAGTGAAGCGTGTGTAAGAATAAATGGTCTCAATGGTGATTGGTTTAGGATTAATAGCGGAGTAAGACAGGGTTGTGTTATGTCTCCTTGGTTATTCAATTTGTATATGGATGGGGTTATGAAAGAATTCGAGGTGGGGATGGCAGGAAATGGTGTTAGAATGGTGGAGAATGGAGATGAGTGGAGGGTGCCCTACCTATTATATGCGGATGATTTGGTTCTGTGTGACGAATCTGAAGAGAGTTTGAGAGGATTGGTAGAGAGATTTGGCAGGGTGTGTAAAAGGAGGGGCTTGAAAGTAAACGTGGATAAGAGTAAGGTTATGGTTGTGAGTGAGGACACTCCTCAGTGTGAAGTTATGTTGGATGGTGAGCAGCTGGAACAAGTGTCTGAGTTTAAATATTTAGGGTATATGTTGGATGAGAAGGGAACGGACGATGCAGAGTGTAGTAGGAAAGTTGTGAATGGCAGGAAGGTGGCTGCTGCAATTAAATCATTGGTGGATGTAAAGGGACTAAGTCTTGAGTGCGCTAGGGTTTTACATGAGGGTATGTTGTTACCTGTGTTATTGTATAGTAATGAGACTATGGTCTGGAATAAGAAGTATAGATCTAAAGTTCAATGTGTTCAGATGGACAATCTTAGGGGTGTGCTAGGTGTGAGAAGAATTGATAAAATGAGGAATGAACTTATTAGAGAGTTTTGTGGTGTTAAGAAAGGGGTAAATGAGAGAATAAATGAAAGTATGTTGAGATGGTTTGGTCATGTGGAAAGGATGAATGATAGTCGGTTGGTTAAGCGGATGTATAGTGGCGAGTGTTGGGAACCGACCGGCTGGGAGACCGAAGAAAAAGTGGATTGAGTCAGTAAACGAATGTTTGAAGGAGAGAAATGTGAGTTTGGTAGAGGCGAGAAGAAAGGTGTATAACAGGAGTGAATGGCGGGGATAGTAAGGGGTGGTTGCGGTCTACCTGGGCCAAGGGATGAACCCTTACATTGACGATCTACCATAGTGAGGGTCCAAGTTGTCCCACGAAGCTTTAGGTGGATTTTTCTTGACTGGAGATGAGTTCTCACTAATTAATGGTACTGGAGGGGGGGGTAAGGCTGGCTTTCTTTTCGACTTATGTCATGTTCTTCTACTGCTTTTCTTTTCCGATGCTCGTTACGCACCTTACTACCATTCTTGGGAAAATAGAAGGAAGATAAAGAAAGAAAGATTATATATATATATATATATATAAATAAGTATATATTTATTATTGCTATGTAATGTTGTATAGTTATTATCATATAAATATTATTATTATTATTATTATTATTGCTATATATATATATATTATTGTTAGTTATTATATATATATATTATTATACATATTATTATTATTATATTATATATATTATATATATATATAGTAAATATATATTGAGAAAAAATAATATATATAAATATAAAAATATATATATATATATATATATATATATATATATATATATATATATAAAACATTATTTTTAATTATATTCCTTTAAAACTGTTTTGTTAAATGTTTTGTTCAAATATTGTTATTTAAATGCTTGTATTATGCTTAAGTCATCAACTATTATTTAATTATTGCTTATTTACAACAGCATTATTCATCTTAGAATTATTAGATAAAATTAATATATTTAAGATTGCCTTTTAAAATTGCGGCAACAGTTGTACATTTTTTTCCTTCCCTGAGAAACCTTCTTCCGCTTGGAAAGTTTGCGAGCATCTGCTCATCAAATTTCTCAGTTATCACATTTTCTGTTTTCAATTATTTTTGTTTTTACCAGCGACATCTTTAAGCATTAAAAATTGATATTAAATAATCAGTGTTCACTTAACCTTTAAAGATATGTAACTGCAAAATCGTGCAGTAGTATTTAAATAATGAGCATCCAAATTAAGCATTGATTACGTGTGGCTGAAATAAGTCCTTCTTTCGATTTTTGTATTTAAGATTATCATTTAACGCATTTTTAATATAAAATAATTGAGACACTATTGTAAAAAATAACACAAATATTCCCGAATTCATATTACAATTCTAATAAACAATAAATGTCCCCTTTACTGTGAAACAATAAATAAATACTAGTTTCTTTCTAGAGTTTTCTTTTTCCAATTAACTCATTGTTAATCTATTCTGATTTCGTTACGACACCAATAAAGAAAACTCAATAGTCGAACAGAAGCAACCAAAAAAAATTCATACAATATAATTTCAAGATAAACTTCAGAGTTGCATTGCCATAAACAACCTCACACCATTCTTGAATTTGTAAATCGTTCTGTTCTGCTTAAGCCTCATATTTGCTTCAATTTGCTTAACCCATACAACTCTACAATGACACAATAACGCGATTATAGCAAGAGAAGGTTCAGATCAGAGAAGAAAAATGTTTACGAATTGGCTGCAAGAACTTTCGACGATTACAGTATTATTTTACAGGAAAAATAATTAAAATATCTTTTTGACAAATCATTTTTAAAATTTATTTTAAAAATAATAATTTAATTTCTATAAATCTAATTCCGATTCAGCTTGCGTAGATTATGCGACTCAGGTTTAAATTCCAATTACGTGAATTACGACTCCGATTTCGATTCTAACTACTTTGGAGCATGCAATCCAATTCCGGTTCCGATTACGTGGATCATTCGACTCCGGTTCCGATTTCTACTGTTTTGGATTATGTGACTCTGGGCCCGATTCCGACTGCCTTAGATCGTGCAATCCAATTCCGGTACCTATTACGTGGATTATGCGATTCCAATTCCGACTACGTGAATCAGGAGACCCTGGTTTCGATAATGGCTACTTTTGATCATTCAATCCAATTCCGGTTCCGATTACGTGAATCATGTGACTCCTGTTCATATTCCCACTATGTGAATCAGGTGACTCCGGTTTCGATTCTGACTACTTTGGATCATGCAATGCAATTCCGGTTCCGATTACGTGGATCATGCAACTCCGGTTCCGATTCCGACTTCTTTGGATCATACAACTCCGCTGTTTCAATTCTAGCTTCTTTGGATCATGCAATGTAATTCCGGTTCCGCTTGAGTAGATTATATGACTTAGGTTTAAATTCTGATTACCTGAATCAGGCAACTCCGGTTTCGATTCTGACTACTTTGGATCATGCAATGTAATTCCAGTTCCGATTACGTGGATCATTCGACTCCGGTTTCGATTCATACTGCTTTCGATTATGCGACTCCGGTTCCAAGTCCAATTTTGACTGGTTTAGATCATGCACCCTCGGTTTCGACTACGAGGATTATGCGATTCCGGTTCCAATTCTGAATGATTTGGATCATGCAACTCCATTTTTGGATCTGATTCCGACTGTTTTGGATCTTGTAACCCGGTTCCAATTTCGACTGATTTGAATCATACGACTCCGATTCTTCTTGCAACAATTGCTCTTAAAGGCGTTCCTTCATAATAAGGTGATATCTATTGTTATTAAAAGTTAATTTTTTTTTTTTTTTTTTTAAATTTTTTAAAATATTTTGTGACAACCTTTTTTTTTTTTTTTTTTTTTTTTTTTTTTTTTTTTTTTTTTTTTTTTTTTTTGTATCTGATCGAGTATTTTTTTTCAAACGTATTCAAAGCATAAAACTGTTTTTAAAAAAAAATAATCATCCTTTTCAAAATTATATAATCTTCAAATGCTGAAAATGTTTCTACACTCGTGTTTAAGATAGTGCAGTAACTAATAAAGTCTCATGCACTACTATTTCTGCAAATTTATTTACGGCTGTAATAATATCTATTTTTATATATAAGGGAGTTAAAAACTCTTAGGAAAAAAAACTCTTAGACAGAATGTACTATTTCCAAGGAATACAGGACAATCATTCTGATAAGATTGCAGAAGCCAAATTTCAGTCTTGCTAACTTATTCGCGAACTGAATTGTTAGTCGAATAATTTGTAATAGTTATTTACAACCAAAGCCAGAGAATCTTCTTAAGCTTTATTCAATAATAATTTAAACTTAAATTTAAACAGATAACTCTGTGTCAGATTACTTAGCTACGAGATATGCCACGATGAACTTCGTCCTGATCCTGAATGATTGGAGCATTTAATGAAAAGGCCATATTCTGAATCTAAGAAGAGTTTGCAGATATTCATTGTTTGTTTGCTTATTATTCTAGATGGGTACCAGGGTATTCAGAAAATATTCGCTTTTTTATAGATTCTAGATTACCGTTGAAATTCAGGGCTGGTTTTGATTTTGGCTATAGGATTTTTCGGTTTTAACCCCAAATCGGAATAGGTCATAATTTTCTTAATTTTCAGGCAATGTTTACCAAATGAAAAGCAAGCTCCATCTTTTTCTGAGCTCTAAAACATTGATTTCAGGTGTTTTTCTGTGTCTCTATTGTTTTGCTTTGTATTTTCATCTGAGGAAAAACTATGTTTTTTACATCGCGTTTTTATCCTATAATTTTTATCGAAACGACTTGAAACTTGAACTATGCAAAGTTGTGGTCTATTACCAAAAACATTATTGTTAGCTTTTTCTGATATCTGGAACCAGATTCTAGCAATGGTCAATTTCTGAACCCAGCTAAAGTTTTTGAAAAATGAAAATTTGAGTTTTCTTTCTGGTCATCAGAACAATATGAAATTTTTAGGCTGTCTAAATTTTTAGGCTGTAGTTGGGGGAGGTACACATGTTTTATTTAGTAAAAAAATTTTGGTATATGCAACATTTTTGGCTCTGATATCGAACAAATTTTAGAAAATTTTTTTTGGAAATTAAAAAAAAAAAAAATTATGAACATGCAAAAAATTATCTAAATAGAATAGGTGCGTCTCCCACAACTATAAATGTCCTGAAAATCTTATATTGATTGGATGAGAAGAAAAAATATATCGCATGCCTCACCTTTTTTAATTTAAAAGTAAAAAATTGCGATAATTAAGGCATCTTTAGAAAAGTACTTAATTAAATTTTGGTTTCCGTTTCTATATAATAAGATTTTATTATGATTGTATAATAGGAGTTCTGCTTATTGTTTAGACAAATACATCACGAACCAAACTGAGTTCTACTTGCGTGATGAGATCGCGCTTAGTATTTGATCCTTCTAACAATTATATTTTACCTCTTGAACCTGATGCTTCTGCAGTAGTGTTAGATGAACCATCATCAGACCGAGAACTTTCTTGCCAAGAAATTGGTGCTGTTGAAATTGGCAAGTCCTCACCATGAAGTGTTGGTCTCATAGCATATTGAACATTTGGGTGCAAAATTCTGTAACTAAAACCAATAACATTGATAAGCATAAGCAATAATCATTATAATGATTTGTTGTTTCGCGCCAAATCATAGGTACTGCAAAAGGCAAATGCTCTTTTAATCCTTGACACCTCTGGGTTAGTTTAGCATAACACCTAATGCATGTTATATGTGGAGCTCAGGATTTATCTTGATCTCCAAAAGGACAATCAAATTAAAGTTTATAAGCAGTTTTCTGCAGTGTTGATATTTGCGTTGGCTTTTCAGGGTAAATTTTTAGCAAACGTAACAATTTTTATTCATATCGTTAATACCTGATAAAAAATTTAACCAACTAAAATAAACCCAAATGTATTGCTACTTAGGAATAGTTAATAAAG
>JABUQX010128148.1:0-7500 GCA_015478945.1 Trachelipus rathkii
GCTATAGATATCTCTTAATTATATGATTAGTACACATGTTTATGATATATATATATTTATACTTATAAGGATATTTATCATCACTTTTATCTGAACCTAAAATGTATTCTACCAATTTAATGTCTTACCTATCAAACACACAACTCTAAACAGGGATCATCTCTCATATTTAAATCTTTACCCCTTATACCCCTAGTACCCAAACTAAATGGGCCTAATTAATTTCATCCCTATTTCCTACTCTTTTACCACACTTACTCCTGGGCTATATATTACACAAAATCTCCTATTAAATAACATAATTTATCAATTTTTATATACCCGGATATACTTTACCCAACCATTATTCATATTAAAACTACTAACTCCAAAATATCTTTATATCTCATATCTCTATCCTCCTTCATACCTTATAGTCCATTATTTACTGGTGATTAGTCATTCTTGAGACTGGGTAATATAAAATAATAACAACATTTTCCCCCCTCATATAAATTTTCTCATCATATTCTATATATTATTAAATATATTTATTATTCATAGTGAACTCTACTCGTTTAATTAAAGCCATATAAATTAATTTAAATTAATTAATATATATATTATATAATAAATTAATAATATATAAATAATTTAATTATAATTTATTTTAATATTATTATTATTATTAATATCTATTATATTATCTATATACTATTAATATAATACTTGCTAATTTTCCAATTCTTTATACTATCTATTATATTAATATCTACTCTATAAATATATATATATTATATATATTATAATAACTATATTAAGTCCTACTCACCTTACATATTATCACTATTATTATTCCCTTCGCCCCTCTAAACTATACTATTCTTTTATTTTCATTATTATTTTAATTTTTTTAAATTTTTAAGAAATCTTGATTGATTCGTAACACTTCTCTTTTTCAATTGGTAGTCACTAGGTTAGAGCGGGAATAGGAGCGAATCTAAAGGAATCATCAACGCACCCCAGGCAACACGCAAACGCCACAGTTCTATATTTTTTTATCGTATATAGACTTCCCTCGTCCATTCCTTGCCAAATACTCATAGAGGAGTGAGAGCTTATCTTCTTCTATTAAATATTTTTCACTATATATGTACCGGACCCGACGAGAGCACTACTATCTACTCTATAGCTCCTAAATATATTTGGTGTACGATCGTTCTGAATCGCAACCTATCATCCAAGAGAAAGGCAATTACGCACCAGCGTCAACCGTCATTATTTAATCCCATGTGAGTGTGAGAGCATACCTCAGTTCACTTCGGTTACGTCGTGAGTCATCAAAACCTAACCAATTCCAAAACCCTAATTAGTCAAATATAATCACACCTAAATATATTTAAGTCATCTAATATCTATAGTAAATAAAGACAAATCGCAGTAACAGTAATAAATCCAGTACCATCACATCTATAAAATCTAAGTTTTTCCAATTACTCTTGCATAGGATGTGATTAATATACATCAACACACTATAATCTGGGTAATCCTAACCTTTATTTGAGTAATCCTTATCCACCATCTAAATAACACTACATAAACTCTGCTTCCAATAATTTCACCCCCATTAATACAACTTCCTCACCAACAACTCAAATCTCGAACAATAAAGAATCTACAATAGAATATTCCTTCAAATCCATTATATAAGTAAATGAGAATGTATAGACAACAGAGCTCATAAAAGAGAGGGGTAAATACATATAAAGACTCTCCTCAAGCCTAAGCTTGTCTTTCCATCTAATACTCATAACGAACATACATAACAAGATGAGCTAAGTGGTATTGCTCTTTGGTTAGCCTCAGAGCAACGGCGAGGAGGAGCTCAACATAGCGATGCACACCTCACAAAAATACTGCCATCTACACCCATCATCTTCATGGACGCATGTACTCTCCGGACAGTCTCTTTTGATATATTAGGAGAGTTTGCATCGTGTTTATCTCCTTCCCCACTACCTCCGGACTCGAGCTCATCTCACCTTGCAAAGTAAGCGACAACCAGCTAGCGGACTTATATGTTTCATAACTAAACAGCATATGTGCCGGGAGAACGCTATATCCTATTCTCTCTCGCTATTTTAGACACACTATCACTTGTCATTTGATCCAACCCACTATCATTGGCTTATTTCTCACAAATGGACCTTACTCTAAATTGCTCGTCAGCAAGCCACCACAGTACCTCCAGCCCATCTAATTAATCTCATTTTTATCTTTCTCCTCTCCGGACATATATTTACTTCCACCAACTATTTATATACATACTTTATACAGTACATCCCCCCCACCCAACAGGCTTTCCGCCAGGTCTCTTCCTCGGCTGGGCAGGGTCGCACATCACCTAACTTACACCTTGGAGCCTTCACACAAAAATACAGTACCTCAATAAAACGCCATCAGTAAGGGAACTTAAACTTAAACCCTATCAATACACCCGCTAAATGAGCTCCGTTTTGAAAATCTGAGAACTTCTCTACGTGAGACGACCTAATGAGATTATAGTTCTTTTGATTGTGGAGTTGAGTGCACACCGGCGCCTTGTTACGACTTCAAATCTGCCCATCACCGATTTGGAACACACATCCCCTCGAAACACGGGGATAAACATCACCTCACAGAATAAAACCAGTAACCGCATTACACGATCCGTCACATTATTGGAGAACCCTAAATGAATACCCTTAAGCACCTTATAAGTTGAATATTCACTCTAAAAAAATAATAAACCATCATCCGACTGCCTACCAACCTTCTTTCTGCGGACCGTGAAAAGTTTGTACCCGGTATACCAGTATTCCACCCAGCAAGCTAACAATACATACAACACATTATCTGACCTCACTTCTCCCCTCCTCCTTCTCTCTTCACCAAACATAACATTGTCTGAGGAACAAACATGTACGTTAGGTCTCCCAGATCACACTCTCAGACCGACGGTACCACGCGAGCACTCACCACAATGAAATTTGACTTTATATATCTTTATCCAACAATCAAGTAAAAAAATACATCAACCCCAAAATAGTTTACAACTTTCACAAACTACAAAAAAAGGCAACATTCTAGAAAAAATTTTCCCCAGTACATAGAAACTCCACCTCCCATAATGGAAATGCAACAACTATCCCTCACACTACACAAGGCCATAGACAAACTAACCAAAGTAACACAAAAAGCCTCCAACCTCTACATATCAAAGGGCTATAGAAAACACTACAACCCGTCATTAAAATAGGAAATCTGCAACCTGATAAAACAAAGGAACATCATTAGACATTAAAAAATTTATACCAAAGACCAAGATTCTAAAACTGCTCAAAATTAACTCATTAAAAAAAAACACACAAATTTCCAATCTCATCTCCACCCATAAGGTAGAAAAAAAACACATAAATGACAACATGGGGAAGCCTGAAGAAAAAAGAACATGGCAGGTAGTGAAACGTCTTCATAACTCCGAAAATAACCCCCCTCCACAAACAAATCTCCTCGTTTTGGATGGGATATAACAGGTGTAGTAGAGTTGGGGAGGCCTGACCATATACTACACAGCCATAGTCCAGCTTCGAACGGATTAGGGCGATATAGAGAGGTAAAATGAACTTGCGGTGAGCACACCAAGATTTTGAGGCGAGATGACACAACAGGTCAAGCAATATCCTTGCACAACACTACTCCAAAATCTCCAACAAAGCAACTCACCCAAATAATAAAAAATAATACGCAACCTCAAATAAAAAATAAAATTAGAAATCAATCCCAACCCCCCATTCACTACATTAGAAATTGCCTCACTTATCAAAACCTTAAAAAACTCTCCAGCCTCTGGCCCAGACAACATTTTAAACCTTCACATTAAGCACTTTGGTACAACTACTATCTCATCCATTAAAATATTTTCAACAAGTCTTGGTCATTCAACTACATCCCTCCACTCTGGAAAAAGCAATAATCACACCCAAATTAAAATAAAAAAAACCAACTTCCCCTCTTCATATCGACCCATATCCCTCCACTCCTCCCTGTGCAAACCAATGGAGAAGATCATTCTCATCAAAATGCAGCCACACTTTCACTCCCCAACCCACCAACACGGCTTCAAAAAATCACACTCCACCTCAAAGCCTAACAAACTTCTATAAACCGCTTAAACAGAACTCCATCCCACAGAACAATACTACTAGCCATTGACATCAGTAAAGCATTCGACACAGTACCCAGACACATTTTCATCCAAAAATTCCTAAACTCCCCATAATAATTATAAAAATGGCTAGCTAATCTCATATTTGGACGCACTGCACAGGTATCCAGCAAAACCCAGATCTCAAGAACCGTAAAATTGAGAAACGGAATCCCTCAGGGTACTATCCTGTCCCCGTTCATACTCAACCCCTTTACAGCTGACATCCCCACCCCACAATCTATACAAGACGATAAATATACCATAGACCATAGATTAACTACCAAACCCTTTGTTTACCGCCACAGTTAGCTACCTCACACTCAGACTTACCTAAACAACTATGAGAGCTTGGCTGCCTTTCAACTAGATCATTGATAGTATAAAAAGAAATCTCTTTTTTTTTTTTTTTTTACAAGTTACTGAACCCACTCGCTCACTGGGCAAAGTCCCCTATTCAAGGAGGAGGGTCGTTTCCAACTCAACAAAATTTTCAACTACGCAAATTACGTGTCAGATGACCACAGATTTCGCGGGCTTTAAAGTGGAGGGGAATTAAATTTGAGTAGGAAACATCAGAAGATTGGAAGAGAATCCCACACGAAACATGAGGTTGGCAGGAAAAGAAAGGAGGCCACCGCAGCGAACTAGATCTGGAGTTTGCTAAAAATAACACAATCCTCCTTGTGCGCAGACAGCACCCCTTGTGCTGCGAGGGCCGTCTTAAAGGAGGCGGCACGCGAAGGTGGGAAAGCTCCCTCGAGGCACCTGCCGCTAACGGTACCTATAGAAAGAAGATGACAAAAGCACCAAACATCCGGCGCCGCTAAAAAGATAGTAGGGTCAAGTGAAATCTAAGACAAGTTACAGGAAGTTTATAAGTCTTTTTAGCCTTGACTCGACCCTATCCCAAAAGCCGGGTGAATAAAACCCTGAAGCCCCCTCCCCCAGATTGAGACAAGTAATCTCCATAACAAAGGGCGGATGAGAACCCTTGTATAAACTGGAATAACTGTGAAAAGAGGAAAAAAAGTCTCGCATCTAAACAGAACTCCCAGTTTTCTTTGAGGCCACCTAAGCAACCATTGTTGATGTAGGTTTCCAAGAACATTTTTTTTGTTTTTATGGTTAAGGCCAAGGAATGTTTTATTTATATCTGTCCAACAGGAGAGACGGAGAGTAACCGGTCGAAAGAAAGATAGGAAAGTTAGAAGGTGTTCCTTAGAGATGGAGATTTGTAGGAAGTTGGGTTTTTTTAAAGAAAATTAAATTTCACAAGGTTGCGAAGACCCCACCGCGGAAATTAATTCTATCCAGATCAGCGAGAAGGAAACTCGGAAGGAAATAAGACGAAGAGGCAATTCCTAGAAGTACGAAGGAGCAAGAATTGAAAGGAGTTGAAGAATGAAAGGGTCGAGTCAATCGGCATATGAGTGGATAGAGTTAGATGTGCGATGAGAAGATCATTAAATGAAAAGCAGGAATAAAAGTAGGAGATAAGACAGAAACCCTGAGGAACACCACTAAATATGACAGAAAAGGAAGAAGAAGTCGCCCCCATCAACACAGCCGATATTGAGCGATTTTGAAAGAAAACTGACATACAGTGCAAAGAGAAGGAGGAAATACCCAGAAAGGAGGGGAGCTTTGGGAGAGCAGTGACCGCGTCCATATATCCACGGTCAAAATGGACTTTGGATATTCAAGCGCCACTACGCGGGGCCAGTCTCCCACAGTAATTCCTGAAGGGTGGAAAAACCATAAATCTGTTAGATACGAAAGTATATCACCAGTAGACCCCGAGCGCCGAAAGCCGTACTGGCGATCGGAAAAGAAGGAAATGAGATTCTAGATTCCAGATGGTCTTAGAAATGAGAGTTGAGAAGGGTTTCACAGATCTTAGATAGAATATCAAGGTTAGAGCTTAGGTGATAGTTAGAAAGGATCAGAGCGCTTCCTTTTTTTCGGAAATAGGTTGGACATATGCGCGCTTCCAACACTGAGGGAAAGTTGCTAGTATTCGAGGCAATAGAGAATATAGTTGAACGAGAGGAGGGGCCAGCACGGAAGCACACTCCCTCAAAACTCGGGGAGGAATGCCATCCGGGCCACCCGCCTTCCTAACGTTCATAGATTTCAGGAGCCCATGCACCCGATCAAGATGGTAACTCCAGGCAAAGGCATAGGCAGCCTGAGAAGAGAAGGGAGGAGGAAGATGGAATGCCAGAATTCGTCCAGGGTTGAGTTAGAGGAAAATAGGAGGCCGAAGAGATTGGCCTTATAACCCTTATAACCCTGATCAATCACTACAGACACCCAAATCACATTAATACCACAAGTAGCTCTAAAATAACTCCAATTTCATCCCCTAACAAACACCTAAATTCTCGGTATAACCTTTGGATAACACAATTTGCCTTTACACCTCCCATCCGAAACATCATAAACACAGCAAGCAGAAAACTAAATGTCCTACGAATTTTATCCCGACACAACTTCAGCAATGAAGCAACCACACTGATAACTACGTACAAGCAATTCTCAAGAACCGCAATCAACTATGGATCAATAGTCTGTTACCCTCTAATCTCATCAACCTAAACAGAATTAAATAAAAAAGAAAACTAAAGGAAAGTACTTGCCCTTGGAAGAACTGCCTGAAAACTATACTCCAATTCAACATCTACACGAAGAAACAAAAATTCTCCCAATTCAGGATCATCTGGACATGATAGGGACGTCAAATTCTATCCAAGGCTCTCGAACCCCTAAACCCCATTCCATGCCTAACTTACTTTCTACAAGAACACTATCCCGTTTAAAATTCCTTCCTCCTCCCGCTGCCCTCTAATTACGGCCAACTCCTCAGAAACAACACATCTCTCCCCTTTCAAAACATATTCACACACATTTTAAAATTTTTTTTCAACTACACACTTTGCAAAGCGATACCTCAACAGTCGCCCACCAAATCACATTATAAACTCTCGCCCCACGGAAATATCAGCAACACAAAATACTCTCTCACTAGAGATGCAAATCTCACTATCTAGATTGAGATCTTGGCAATCACCAGACCTCCAGAATACAGGGCACAGGTTTCAACTCACCGCAAGACGCAAACACTCTCCAACTCTGCCGAAGATGCTAAGATGTAATAGGAAGACAGAAACAAACCTTTTAAAGAGATGTCCCCTCCTACTCACCCCTCACAAGAAAAAACACTCCATCGGATTTCCTCCCTGAGAGACCTGTGGCTCCGCCCGATGGAGTCG
>JABUQX010128148.1:12500-22934 GCA_015478945.1 Trachelipus rathkii
CTTATAAGGTAACCTGGTCGTGGACGAGGTTACGTGACCGTTCACCCCCCCCCCGAGGGGGTGCTTGCCCTTTCAAGTAGGAAATGACCGTAGAATATAGAAATTTGGTATACACCCTTCTTATAATGTATCCTCGATACAGAAGAGGTAAGTGACACTACGCCCACTGGATGTTGGGGCGGAGGCCTAATACTTTGGAAATGATCATAGAAGGATGAAACTTGGTATACACCCTACTTATAAGGGACCTTGACTCAGCGAGGACGTGAGCAGCCCATTGAGGGGATGAGCTGCAAAAACCATTGAATGGTCGTGAATGATAAAATTAGTAACACCTTTCTTTATAAGGTACCTGTCGTCGCAGACAGGTACGTGTCGCTACGCTCACCGGGTGTATTAGCTGAGCCCCAAAATCTTGGAAATTGACATAGAAGGATGAAACGTGGTGTACACCGTTCTTACAAGGTAAGTTCTTCGCAAACGAGGTTACTTGTCACTACTTCCATTGGGTGTTGGAGCTGAGCCCCCAAACCTTGGAAATTAACGTAGACGGATGAAATTTGGAGAATACACAGAAGAGGAAAGATAAATAGGACTCCCTAAAGCAGTAAATCAGTAAATCGAACCACCGCCCTACCTACCATCCATCCATGATCTATTGATCTGTTGATCTATTGAACTATAGATCTATTCATTTAGTGATCTATTGATCAAGTCATTTTTTTCCTTACAAATAAACTTTATTTATTTTATTTTATTTGTTTAAAAAATATATATATTTTTACTAAATTTTTTATTCTTTTTATGTTTATAACTCAAAAAATTTGCGTTTTACACACCCTAAAGCAGTAAATCAGTAAATCAAACCACCCACCCCTCCCCTCCCTGCCTTCCATGATCTATTGATTTATTGATCATTGATTTAAGTTATATTTCGATTATCATTTTGGATAAACATAACATAAAAATAAATTCTTTATATACTGACCAACGAATATATGCGAACGTAACAAAGTTTTCACATCAATAAAGCTAACATAGCATAACCTGACACATAAGGGCACAGCTCAAAGGGCTGTGCCCTTACCGCTTACACCCCCTTCTGTACCGAGATGGGTCTTTCATGCATCTTTCTGGGGGGTCATCTCCAAGTAGTGGGATGTCTGGAATGTTATGATCTTTTTATAGTAAAGATTGAGATTGTTATGTTTATGAGTGAGCGCATTCCTGAAAGCTTTTGTATGAACATGAAAGTAACCCAACTGAACACCCGAGCCGTTAGGGCTACTTTCGTTTTTATACAAAATCGTTCAGGAATTCTATCTCTAATGATAAGCCTACCGGGTAAGCCTAACTGAACATCTGTGTTATATAGCCTCAAACCTTGGTAAGTATGATAGTTAGGTTCTTTGTGGGGGAGTAGGGTACGTTTCTGTGATGCAATGGTAGTTACTTTAACGCTATTAACCAGTGTACTTTGTTAGATGTTGGCTGGGTTTATTCCGGTACGTAAGGTATGGTATGTTCTTTTCTTAGTTTATAATATCTATTTACCTTACGATGTTAATAACTTTGTTATGATAAACGGTTTATGTCATCGTTCAATATGTTAGTTCGGTTATGAATGGAAATATTAAAGCAATATAAAGTAACATTGAATAATGGCATAGATATGATAGAAAATGGGAGATAGGCTAAGTTTTATGGTCAATGTTAGTTACTTACCGTTGATAAGCGAAGAACTTTATTGATGAAAACCGTTTATCGAAAGTTAGGTAAGCTTATGTCTTAGTTCACGTTAGCATTTTTATTTGTAAAGGGCGATAGTTAGGTTATGTAATTTTTTGTTAAGGCTTTGGTTAATTTACTAATACATTGTAAAAATAGCATTGTATGTTGGAAAAGGGGATAATTGAGTTTATTGCAATGTAGCCTACTTCCACTTCGTTAACTAGGGAGCTTTTGTTCTGTTAGCAGATTATCATACGCGGTATGGTTAGGTTGGCCTTGTTTACTATTATGTTCTTATTAGGCTTGCTATGCTTCTTTGATTGGTTAAGTTGTTAACTTTGTTAATGATAGCATTTTTCGTACGCAGGGTGCGTTAAGTATGTTATGTCTTAGTTTAGCTTTACTGAGGTAAAACTTTTGTTATGTTTGCACTTATTCGTTGGGCTGCATGATAGTTAGATAAGGTTATGATAAATTTTTTGTTAAATATTACTGTTAATGTAAAATTAACATTGATATGTTGGAAAAGTGGTGTTAGATTGAATTTTCAGTTAGATAGGGTCTTGGTATGTTATTTTTATATATAATGACTTATCCTTAATCGTGATAGCGTTCTATTCTAATCTATAAATTTGGAATAGCGGTTATAACCTATAATTTGGCAACAATCGCTTCTTTTTAAAGTAAAACTTATGAATTTTTGGTTGTTGATATCTATGTTAGGCTATGTTAATTTCTGTTACGTTTTGTTATAATATTACTATGACAATGTGAAATTAACACTGATTTGTTAGAGAAATGATACGTTTTGTAAGATATTACTGTGTTAGATGGTGATTGTTAGAAACGTGGGCTTTGGTTTTTGCTGATTAATGTTAGGCTTGGCTGAGAATTTTGCTAATGTCTACGTTTATTCATAGTTCAAAATGATGTTATATTTATATGCATGACCTTTGATGAACGAGGTAAATTCGTGCGTTCAGATGCTGATACCTGTTGATAGGTTAGACACTTTGTTAGGGGATTTTGTTAGAAAATACTGCTTCAGCTGCTGATGATATAATGGAAAAGTGGGGATAGAATGAGTTTTGTATGCATGTTAGCTATTTTACCTTTGGTAAGCAGGGAGCTTTATGAATGTTAGCAGATTATTCATACGTGAGGTATGTTAGGTTTGTCGTTGTACATTATATTCTTAGTTCAGGTTATGATATGTTAGCTTTGTTGATGCGAAACTTTGTTACGTTAGCATATATTCGTTGGTCAGTTTATAATTAGGCAAGGTTATGAATAAATTTTTGTTAAATTTTTACTATGTTAATGTAAAATAACAATGATATGCAGAGATATGTTTCAGAAAATGTGATAGGTTCCGTGTTTTGCATGTTAGTTTACTTCTGTTTAAGTATGGAAAAAACCATTGCTAATGTTAGCAGTTTATTCGCGCCTAAGGTATGTTAGGTTTGTCGTTGTCGTTGTACATTATATTCTTAGCTCAGGTTATGATATGTTAGCTTTATTGATGTGAAAATTTGTTACGTTAGCATATATTCGTTTGTCAGTATGATAAAGATTATGACAATTTTTGATAAATATTACTATGTTAATGTAAAATACAATGATTGTTAGATGATATGTGTGAAAAGTTTGAATGGTTACGTTCGGTTATGTAATGTTAGTTATTTACTGTTGTTAAGTATGGAACTTTGTTAATGTTGGCAGTTATATTCGCGCGTAAGGTATGTTAGGTTTTGTTGGGATTTGTGACCCGGTCCAATAGCTGGCTAATAATCAACCAATGCACAAAACCAACACTTCCTACCTTCCGCACAATCCCTGACCGGTACCACTTTCGCTCGACCAGTCTGAAGGTAGCCAATGAATGGTGGAAATATAAACTTGTATATATATATATATATATAATATAAGGACAGTATATATAATATAAATATTTATAATTATTAATATATTATATATATATATATAATATATATATATATATATATATATATAGATATATATCATATATATATATATATATATATATATATATATATATATATATATATAGTTATATTATATATTATATATATATAATAATATATAAATTATAAAAAATTATTAAATAATAATCCCAAAAAAAAAAAGGAGGATAGGCCTAGCAGTCACTGCCTGAAATGAAATTGCTTGCAATACTCAAGGACCAGCCTCGGAAGAAGACAGACCTTTAGATTACAGACCCCGGAAACGATTTTGGACCAGGAACTCGAATAATGTTTTTAAAATTAGATGCGCTACGCTAAATATTGCGACGTATGTGAAAGGAGGAGGAGATTCTGGAGATGATGAGAGAGAGGAGGATCAATGTGATTGGAATGGCGGAGATGCGAATGAGAGGAGAAGAGAGAGAAAAAGAGATGGAGGAAGATATGTATTGATATATAAAGGGATAGAGAGGTATCAAGAAGCATGGGTGGGCTTCATAATAGGGGCCTGAAGATGTCCCTTTCTAACAGACAATAGAAGTCATGCACCGAAAGACTTGTCCAGATGCACTTTATAGATCAGGGAAGAGGTCCACTTCTATAGATATATTCGCCGCAACGGGACACCCGGAAGAGGAAAAAAAGACATTTCAATGGAATGTGGAGGAGAATGTAGAAGACGGAAGAAGAGAGGAGGATGTGTAGAGGGTGATCGAAAATCCTAATGCTGGATTGAAAACGAAGTTACCCCCTACAGCATGGGTAGGAACAGATGGAGAAGAAAAGGAATATTGAAGGAGAGATGCCGATAGATTTCTGTCTGAGGAAGGGAATGAAAAGATCATGATGGTTTTTTCCAACACAAGGACTCACATAGGTTCACAAGGTATACGGAACAGTAATACTGGAGAATTTGATCAAAGATCTATTATAGACTAAATAATATCGTCTGATAGTAGGTAATAAGGAATGTGAAAGTGGATCCTGGAGTAACAATGGATTCAGATCATAGTTGTTGGTGAGGACCTGGTGATGAAGCGAAAGCTACAGAGTAAAGACAAGAGAATGTGATCTAAGTGGCTCATGAGAGTGTGCAAGAAAGGGAATATCTTAAAAAATAATGATGGACTTCAGAACAATTAGAGGGTAGGAGAGATGGGGAGATCAAAAGATAAGAAGGTAGCAGAGGAGACTCTTAGGAAAGATGGGTAGAGACGAAGAAAAGACACACAAAGTGGTGGACTGGAAGAAGTGAAGGAGGCAATAAAGAGGAGAAACGGTATTGATGAGAAGGTGGCTAAAAATAGAACCGTACAAACTATGTGGATTGTGGAGGCAAGAAATGATGCAGAGAAGTGAAAAGAAGAGTAAAAGAAGCTCCCTGCAAGAAGAGAGGCGGAAGAAGAAGATAGGAGGGCAGAAAGGAAGAAGATTATTAGACTGGCAAAAACATATAGAGGATCAAAGAGGAAAGTTTGCAACATCAAGGATACAGCAGGAGAAGTTTCTGGTGAAATCAATAGACACAAACAGGAGATGGAGGGAGCACTTCAGTGAACTGCTAAATGTGAATGCAGGGGGAGGAGGAGGAGAAAGAGATGCAGGAGGAGAGATAGGAATGAGGATGAGGAGGGATAACTATGAAGAATTAGAGGTGGCTCTGAAAAGCGATGAAGAAGGGTAAGGCACCGGGTGAAGATGGGATACCCATAGATCTAAAAAACGGGAGGAGAGAAAATGAAAGAAGAAATTTTGAACTGTTTAATAGATGTTGGAACGAGAGTGAAGTACAAGAAGGATGGGGAAAGTCAATTATATGCCAATATATACCAGGCGAAAAGGAGACACCGGAGACTGTAAAAACTATAGGGCATTTCCTTGATGACATCTGGTAAAGACAATGAGTAGATTTAGAGAAAAGTTGAATAGTAGTAGACGCAAGGCTGGGGAAAAGCGCACCGATATAGAAGAACAGAAAGCACAGACGATCTTCTGTCGCTTGAGATTACCTGTTGAAAGGTAGGGAATTTAACAAACGAGCCATTATAGCTTTCCATAGATTAAAGAAAGTTTTGATCAGTGCCTAGAGAGAGACTGTGGGGTGTGGAAGAGAGCATATGCAGTGGTAGAAAGTGAGAGGATCCTGGAGAGTTTGTACTAGGAATGCAAATGTAATGTAAGAACAGACTTTGAGAATAAGGATGGTCGAGGTGAGAACCAGGGTTAAAACAAGGGAAGGTCTTGTCACCATTTGTTGTATCGTATCTGGATGTAGTGATAAAGAGGGTGAGAGAAGATATCGAGATTTGACGTGATTTTTGGCTTATGCGGATGACTTGGCGTGCTGAAGCGAAAGGGAGGCAGGTTGAGAGAGGTAGTGATAAGTTTTGCAAACAGGCTGAGAGGCCGGCTTGAATATAAACACAGAAAGACGGAGATCATGATAGTCAAAGAAGAAGAAGGAGGAGAGATATGCTTAGAGGTGGAAGGACTGAGATAAAGATGGTGGAGATGTGTAAGTATTTGTGGAGTATTTGGAAGAGAGGAGGAAATGTACAAGAAATCACAAGCAAGGCTCAGTATTGGGGAGCAGTAAGAGCAGTGTCCATGACTGAATAGATAGCAATGAGTGTGGAATAGGGTGATATTTGAAGGTGTGTTAACACCGAATTTACTATATGGAGCAGAGACTTGGAGTACGACCACAAGAGAGGATAGTAGAATAGAGTCGGCGGAGATGTACGTTTTGAAGAGCGATAATGGGAAAAGACTGGAAGAGACAGACAGAGAAACGAAAGATTAAGAGAGGAGGTTGGAGTGAAGGCTATATTGAAATAAAGGATGCAGAGATTGAGGTGGTGGGACATCTGAGAGAATGCAGAGGGAAGAGTGGCCAGAAGAGTGGAAGTGGAGACCGGGGAACGAGACCAAGAGGAAGACCTAGGAAAAGAGATGGAAAAGCTCGGTGGAGGACTCATTAAGAAGACATGGATTGCCGTCGATGCCGGAGCTGAGGGAAGATGGAGTTTTGGAAGATGGAGGAAGATTCAGAAGAGTGCTGGCCCCGTGACAGTCTGACGCTTCCTGGGAGCGGTTTGTAAAGTTTGTAAATATATATATATAATCTATTATATATATTAATATAATATTATATATAAGATAATATATATATATATATATAATATATATATATATACGTGGACCTCGTGTAGAATTGATTAATTATATTATTTATTATTTATATATATAATTATATAATTATATATATATATATATATCTATATTATTATATATAATATATAATATAATATAATATATATATATATATATAAATATTATATATATATATATATAATCTTTATATTATATATTATATTATATATATATTATAATTTATATTTATATATATTATATAATATATATATATATATATATAATATATATTTATATATATATCTTATATATATATATATATATATATATATAATATAATATTATATATATAATATATATATATATTATATAATATATATATATATATAAGTATAGTATAAAGGCCTTAAATATTAATATCAATAAATCTTTATAGAATATATTTAAAAGTATTTTACATGGTCTTACAATAGGATGTTTGTGAAACGTGAGCTTTTCGATCCTATTTATCTTGGATCTCTTCGACGTTGATTTGAAGACTAATAAATTTAATGAAATTTTGTAAATTTATGTAATATTGTTATATATGATGAGGATTTAGTAAATTTTGATTTTAATATTTTTAAAAAACGCGGTTGACAAAAGTTTGTTAAGTCTGGGATCAACTCTAATATTCACCTTTTTGTATGTTGATTTAGGAGTTTTTTCGTTACCTTCCCTTTTCAGTACAGTAACTGTCCTTTCACCATCTCCTTAATAAGAAAGTTTTAACGAAAACAATTAAAAATAAATTTCCCTTTCCTAAAACAACTAATTTTACTCACCTTTAACAATTTTTTTCATTTTAACAACACTTTCCTACAACCAAATTCAGGACTATGCATGGGATCTCCTCTTTCCCCCATACTTAGCAACATATTCATGGAACTATTCACTTTTACATACTTAACCACCCTCTCTTGTCCAACACCACATGACATGGCTTCGCTATGTGGATGATATTTTTACCTCCACTCCATCCACCCTAATATAAATTTCACTGGACCAGCATCATCCATCCACCCTAAATAATAATTTCACAATGGAACTCTCAAATAACCACACCAACTTATCTAGATACCCTCCTCTCTTGGCATAATAGTCTACCATACTGCTTTTTAGTGTTTATCGCAAACCAACTTTCAACCCTTCTTACATTCATTGGTACTCCCACACACTCTAAACATTAAATCTGGTGTTCTTACCGCTCTCTTCTTAAGAGCTTTACGCATCTGTTCCCTTTCTCTTCTACAAAATGAAATCAAATACATTTTCAATACTTTCAAGAAACTCTCGTATCCTACCTACACAATCAAAAGATCACTTAAAAAAGCAAAAATTAAATTCTACAACCCTACCACCGAGACCAACACACACTCTTTCACCTATTTACCCATTCCTCATATACACACATCAAATCTTTAAAACTTTACCCTCAACATTAAGACTAACCTCCTCTAACCCGCCGTTCTAAAAGAATCTCAAACCACACACTCATATACAAAATAACATATCACAATGCATATCAAAATCCCATGCTATCAATGCACTTCACAACTAAATAGGCGAAACAAATGACTTCAAAAGAAGACTCTCTCAACATAAACATGATCTTTCTTAGGACTCTCCCGCTCTTACCACACATAGATCCAATCTCAATCATAGCATCAACATAATGATATGCGCCCCATCCTACAGGTACTCGACCCCACCACGCAACTCCATAGATCCCTATGCCAATAAAATCTTCCTAATTTAACATACAAGAGGTGAATATACATTTGATCCCACACTTAACAAATTAATTATTGATCACCACACCTTTTTTTAAAATATAAAATCAAAAATTTCTTAAATTACTACTTCTCATTTTTAACAATATTGCATAAATTTACAAAATTCATTAAATTTTATTTAGTCTTCAATTAAAACGTCCGAAGAGGATCCAGATAAAATAAGGATCGAAAACGTTCACGTTCACAAACATCAGATTAAATTTATCTAACTTTTAGATCTTAAAGATTTTGTTGAGCTTAACATTTCAGGCTTTATAATATACATACTAAACTCGGCGAAAAATTGCTCTGATTATACACTAATATATATATATTATATATATAATAATATATAATATATATTTTATTATTTATATATATATATATTTTATTATAACTTATTTAAAATATAATAATATATATATATTATATATATATATATAGAGAAATGATGAAGAATAATTATTGACTCCTGTATCTTACTGTTGTGAAAGAACAAATGCCCATAAGAAGAACGGATTTTTATTGACGAAAAATTTTGGGAACGAAAATGTTATGGTGTTTCTTAAATTTAAATCGAATTTTATTTTTAGTATATTTTTAATGAAAAGTTTATTGTTATACGTAAGTCACCTCGGTTGTTGAATTTTTATTATGAAATTATCGCTGAGTTATCGACGTGTGTAACAACGTTGCTGAACAAGTGTAGTAAATTTTTCGAAGTTGTTAAATATATATACTTTCAAGAGTTGACGTAGTTGAAAAAAACTCTTGTCAATTCTTGAAGGTACAAAACAATAATAATAACAATTCTCATTATAATAACAATAACAATAAAATTATACTACTAAGACTTTCTATGAGCAATGATAAATTGAATATAATAAATAATAATAATAATAATAATATAATAAATATAATAATAATAATAATAATATATATATAATAATAAAATATAATAATAATAATAATAATAATAATAATAATAATAATAATAATAATAATAATAATAATAATAATAATAATAATAATAATAATAATAATAATAATAATAATTATTATATAATAATAATAATATTAATAATATATAATAAATAATAATAAAACAAATAATATATAATATAAATACTAATTAATAATAATAATATAATAATAATAATAATAATAATAATATATAATAATATTAGTTTTTGTAATAAAATAATATAAAATTATATTTGTAGAAAAGAGTCAGACTTTAAATAATATATTTAAAGCAGAAACAATTTAAAAATAAAATTTGTTATTGTTCTATCTCATATCTCACTTTCACAACAGAAAGCGAGGAACATGATGATAAAACGAAACAAGCGAGTGTTTAACATGGATCTACTTTAAATAATACAAGACAGCGATGACTTCTGTCTGGGGTCACTACTACTCGCTCTACCACCAGTGTTTCTTTCAGACAATTTTCTCCGGGGGCTTTACAGAGATTCAGGGGGCACATAATATAAAATAATTTACTAAAAAAGGATTTGATGTATAAAAACATAGTGCAGCTAATCTTAGTCTTATTAGATACTGTCTTACTGAAATAGTAATATCCGAATAAACAAATCTTTACTTGCAAAAATATAGCAATCTATTTGTGAAATTTATTGGGAAGTTAGATAAATAAAATAACATAAGGGTACGAAAACATTATTATGACGAGAATATTATAATTAACAGTATATATATGAGTATATGACCTTTTTCAAATAAGGAAA
>JABUQX010128149.1:2500-5000 GCA_015478945.1 Trachelipus rathkii
ATAAAAGAGTTATTAGTAAAACAGTAAATACATCCAAATAGGTGCCTGTACATCCTGTGTACAGATTTTTTACTCTGCATCATGTAGAGCATCCGGAATGCCGCTGATGGTTTTTACCTAATCGTTTACTTTAGTACTGACTGGGGACATGGCTTCTCGGGAATGCTTAAGCCTACATGAATGCCTACATGGCCCTTTCTGGAGGTCTTGCTCGGGGTTACAAGAATTCTGCCTTCTTCACCCTTTACCTCGGGGTTAACTACAGAAACTCGAACTGTGTATGCTAGACTTTCATTATTTTATCGTTGGAAAAAATGTGCTTATCTATTCAAACCCGTTTTCACTCTCTTCTGGACTTCTCAAAAATTTTTAGATAAATCAAACCAAGTTTAAAAATTAGGTTAAAACTAAAAGCATCCCTATATGTAAAAGCGCTGTTACAGTTTTTGTGTGTAAGTATATTCCATGATATCCTCAACGACACATTATATATAATATATTATATATAATATATATTATATATATATCATATATATATATATATATATATATTATATATATTATATATTATATATATATATATATATATTATATATATATATATATCTTTATCAGTGCCTTTTGTTTTAAACTTTTTATTTTTATATCGGTCAATTTTTTCACTCTTCTTCGGAATTCAGGAATGGATCTTTTTTATTTAAAATTTTAAAAGAAATATATAAAAGAAAACTAGGGAATCTTTATATCTTTATCTTTAAACTTGAATGAATCTTGAATAAACTTTTGTTTAAATGAAAAACAGATTTACCAACTATTCTTAAAATCTCCCCCAAGATGCACAGTTTTAAAACTCATTTACCATAGCTTCATCACTACTTACTACTATTTAGGTATACATAAACATGCAAATTACACCTATACATGCAACTAGGCGTACATGGATTACCCAAAACATATCTACTGACTTACATACATAGATACATGCATATATATATAATATATATATATATATATACTATATATATATTATAATATTCTTATTATCAGAGTTTGAACGGAAACACATTTGATATTTTTTCCCGCTTTAAAAGGGGTGGGGTCGGCTTCAATCTAAATACGGTGTTCGGGCTATCTACAAAGCCATTTTTTCGATACAAGATATTTTAGGGTGCTATATATATATATATATATTATATATATATATATATATATATATATATAATATATATATATTATTATATATATATATAATATATATATATTATATATATATATATATATATATATATATAAATATATAACTATTCGATGTTTTGGCCCACCTCTTTTCTCCTACAAATCTAAATTTCTTCCTTTTCCACTCTCCCTCTCTCCGCTCGATTTTTCCTTCGACTTTCGTCTGGCGGGGCGAAGATTTCTGAGGTGTCAAACTTACTCCTTAGTGTACAAACTGCGGGGCCGAAAGCTCCGTTAATTTCGAGTGGATTCTCTTCTATGGAAGGCGGATCAAAGGCTTCCATCACCTTCGTTGGAAGAAACCGATCTCCCCAACTTTCGTCCAAGATACGAAGCGGCACTTTCACAATCGTCCCGCCATAGCATACCATTTGACGCTTATATAGGTTTAAACTGACGCTCTCCGAAGACAATATATTAGTGCCTAAGAGTATTCCCCAGTTGTATTGGGTTTTCTCATGTATCAAAAATTCTACCACTCGCTTGCAAATTTATCCGATACATTTAAAATAAAACGTTCGACCTGTTCTGTACTCTGATTACTCTCTTTTCGTCTTAAACCCTTCAAGCGCGTACCCGAGATGACTCCTACCAAAGAACTTGGTGTTCCCTCCCTCTCTCACTTTGTAAGCCGCATCGAACGCTGCGTCACCTCCCTGACTCAACTCCAGCACGACACACCCTGAGGCGCGTATCCATACGAGCTAGATATATATACTCGTTGATCTTTCTTAAAAAGCGAGTGTCCATTTTGACAGAAATATAGGAGATAAGCTGAACTATCATTCTCTAACTCTCTCGGATTCTCTGATAACTCAGTTTAACTACGATTATTTGCCTTAAAGATTACTCTCTTCTCTACTATTTTCTCTCGCGACGGATAGAGAACTAGAGATATAGAGGAGAAATGAAGAATTTATCTTTTCATTATATCCTCCGTTTGGTGGTCGGTACTAAAGAGAGATATAAATATATAGCTTGAGAATTCTACAAGAAGTAAAATAAAATTGTTTTCTTCTCTTTCATTTGCTCACACCAATTTAAAAACAACCGCAGTTTTAGAGATAATCAAAATCCTCTCCTACCTTTATTGAAGACAAACTTTCAACACCCAAAAATTCCGAACATTTCTTCTTTCTTTGGTATACTCTTCGGGGCTAGTTCTAGCGCTTTGGCTTCTCTCTCTCTATATCTCTCTTTTTTCTTATTTTCATATCAGTTATAGCTAGCACTGACATCTCTTCTATTGCCTTTCTGATCTCAA
>JABUQX010128149.1:12500-14343 GCA_015478945.1 Trachelipus rathkii
GAGACAGAGAGAGAGAGAAGGAGAGAGAGACATAGAGAGAGCAGGAGGAGGCTAACCTGACCGAGTATTTCGTATTATAAAAACTACTGAAGGAAAAAAATTATGAATGGTCCTGATCAACTCGTTTCAAAAAGACAAAAAAAAATGATGTATAAATAAAAGTGATGCTACCAAAATTAAACTATTTATGTCAAAAACGTGAAACGGAAGTAGCCTCTAACAGGTCTTCATTTTAGTCCGCATCAATTTTGATTTTGCAAGACACGTAGCCAACTTGGTATATGTCTATTAAATCTGTATTACTAATACGGCTCTAAAAATACAAGTTTGGAAACGGAGATTACTATATTACCTTTTTAAAAAAACAAAACATAATCTAAGATGAAATAGGTAAAGTCAGCCAGCTCCATTTTTCGGGATAAGGGTAACTGTAGGAATTATAAGGAAATTAGTTTATTGAGTGTTGTAGGGAAGATATATGATGATATTTTGACCGAAAGAGTTCATCTAGTGACTGATTAGTGAAGAACAAGGTACGTTTAAAAGTGGTAGAGGATGTGTGGATCAAATCTTAAAATGAAACAAATGATTGAGAAAATGAGAAAGAAGAATGAATTTATTTAGGTTTTATGGATTTGCAACAGGTGTATGATAAAATTAATAGGGAAGCTCTATGACAGGTGTTGGTGATATATGGTGTTGGTGGTAGGCTTCTGAATGGAATCAAAAGTATGTGTGATGATAGTTAAGCGTGTGTAAGAATAGATGGAATTCAAAGTGATTGGTTTAATATAATAGCGGAGTGAGGTAGGGATGTGTCATGTTTCCTTGGTTATTCAATTTGCATATGGATGGGGTTAAGGAAAGAATTAGGAGGTGAGGGGTGGCAGGGGGAATGTTGGTGGTTCACCAGAAACGAAATGAGGGAGCGGACTGGAACTTGAAACAATGAGAGATGTGATGACGATTTTGGTGTGGATGAACCTGAAGAGAGTTTGAGAGGATTCTTAGAGGGGATTGTGTGTTAAAGGAGGGGTTTCACTGTAAATGTAGATAAGAGTGGTGCCGGAGGAGCCAGAGTCAGGACAATCCCTGGTGGAAGTTAGCTGGATGTAGGGCAACTGGAAACAAGTGTCTGAGTTTAAATATTTAGGATGAAGGTTGGACGAAAGCAGAAACGGATGGAGGGAAAGATGGAATGGAAGGAACTTGGAATGGAATGGAAATGAAGGAAGGAGGACATGGAAGAATATAGTGGAACATGGTCTGGAAAGAGGTTCAGGAAGGATGGATGAAAGGAATGGAATGGAATGGGAACAAAAGAGTAAATTGAGGAGAATAAACGGCGCGCATATTGGAGACGGTTGGTCGCCGTGGTTACGGATATCTGGCGTCATGAAATGGCGAGGCGTTAAACCGGACCGGCTTGAGACCGAAGCAAGAAAAAGTGGATTGAGTCAGTAAAGAAAATGCATGGAGGAGAGAAAGGTGAGTTTGGCAGAGGCTAGAAGAAATGTGCATAATATGAGGGGAAATGGCGGTTTTATGAGGAATATATTAGGGTCTACCTGGGCTGAAGCGGGATGAACCCTACATTGACCTTTCAGGATGCGAGGTAGTGAAGGTCCGTCCCACGAAAACCCTAGGGCATTTTTTTTGACTTCATAGCGGCTGCGCAACAAGGCCGTTTTTCGAACTTCACCAGCGTCTCCAGCGTGACGCAACTCACCCCGTCCTGGAATAAAAAGCAAGATGATGGATTTAGCGGCGCACAAAAACGCAGCGTTTTCACTGACGCGTAAACCATGTTCACCCATCCTGATAACTGAACGAAGTACAACAA
>JABUQX010128150.1:0-2500 GCA_015478945.1 Trachelipus rathkii
TGGTAGATCGAAGAAGTGGCATTGAGTCAGACATTTAAACGAATGTCTGAAGAGAGACATGGGAGTTGCAAGGCAGAATAAAAGAGGTACAAATAATGAGAGCGGGTTTGTAGGGTATGTTGTGGCCCACTGTCAAGGGATGAAACCTTACACTGACGATTTACCATAGTGGGGGTCCGTCGCGCATTCCCGTTGAAGCTATGGGTGATCGATTCCGACGATCCTTATAATAACATTGTACAGAGGGAAGTGGGAGTAGCTGGCTCTTTTTGACTTTTGCAATTTTTTCTATGCTTTTTTTCGAATGCTTGTACGAACACCTTACCACCATATCTTGGGAGAGAAAAGTAGATGAAGAAATCATTATATATATCATATATCATATATATAATATATATGATATAATATATATATATAAATTAATTTATGAGCTTATAATATATTATTATTATTATAAAATGGTTATATTATAGTATATTATATATAATAACATTATATATATAATATTATAATATATAATAATATATAATATAGTATATATAAATATTTAATTATATATTATATCATTATTACTATATAATAAGATTATATTCATATATCTATATGTGTATTAATATCTACTATATTATTTAACAGTTATATATTATCTATATATATATTATAATTAGTTATTATATTATTATATATATATATAAAACATATATATACTATATATATTATATCATATTATAGTATATATATATTTATAATAAATATAATATCAATAAATACTTATATAATAACATATTATATATATTATATATATAAACAATATAATATATATATATATATAATAATATCATATATATATTATGTAATATATGTATCATATATATATAGATATATGATATATATATATATATATACTATTTACTCTGCAATATACACTTCCATGATTTCGCAATTTTTACAACTCAGAGTCTTGTCAATTAGACATAAGACAGGGACAGTGATTTGAATTCTATTATATTTACTACTATTTTCTTATCTACATAATACGTTTCATTGATTTATGTAGAAAATGAATAAATTAATAATATAAGTAAATATATAATAATAAGAATGATAATAATATCAGGAACAATGCTCACTGAACTCATTTCGTAATTTCCCTCAGCCTATTAAAACTTTATAGTGCTGATAATTCTCTTTATATATTGTAAATTTTGAGTCTCATATCTTCTTGAGGGTTTTATTCAATTATTAAAACATGTGTTTAAAAAATGAACATTTTGAAAAATATATCTTTGATATAAATATTAATCCTTAAAAGACAAAAAAAACAATAAAAAAAAATAAATATTTTGGCCCTTGTTATTTTTTATACTTTACATTAATCACGTGTTTTTTTTAAAATAAAAAGGGTAGAAACTCTTTATTATTTTTTGGTTATTATTTATTATTTTATTATATATTATAATACTTTAGTATTACATTTAGTCATTCAAATTTATTCAGCTTTTTTAGTTGATATATCTAGCAGTAATTAATTAAAATACAGTATAAATAATCAAATATGTTTTTAAATAGAATATAGGGCTATATAATTGATACTTAAAAGGTGGGTTCTAATACTTTAAATTAAATTTTCTTGTTGCTCTGTTTGTCATTAACTTAAATGTTACAAATACTCTTTACCTTTTAATTATTAGTTGTCATATTTTTATTATTATGTATGAATTATTAATATTATATTTATTATTATTGAGAGTAAATTTATACTAGATATAGATATTTGTATATACCCTCTATAACGTAGTATTATATACAGGAAGAAAGGGTAGATGATATTATATATTAGTTGTATCTTAGGGTATAACCGCTATTATAATAGGTAGGTTCTAATGATATGGTGTATATATATATATTTATATATATATATATATAGTAGGATTAAATCAAATATTTACCTAATATATTAATATTTAGTTATATATATAATTATATCGAGTTTTATATATATTTTTACTGTATTTATTGGTTTAGAATGTATTCGAGTTATATAGTTATAATATACTATACGGTATATATAGTATATATAATGCTTATAATTATATAATATATGTATAATGTATGTTATTATTATTATTTCTATCTATTTATCATATATATATCAATTATGAAATTATTAAAGAGATAATATTTATCATTTAAATATACATGTGATATTATTTAATGATATTTACTGAGTTATAATATTACAAATTTTTGGGGATTTATATATTACTCATTTAATACCTTAAAAATTATATATCATGATTGTTATAATATAAAAACTTACATATTCAATGAATAATACTAATAATTTTTTTAATCACTTGATTTTACCCCTTCTCTGAATCAAGATGATGACTATATATATACGTGTACAACCACTCTTATATTTATATTATATTATAATAATAATTAGTACATAATACTCCATTTATATATAATATTATATGAACTGTATATTTATTAT
>JABUQX010128151.1:0-25000 GCA_015478945.1 Trachelipus rathkii
ATGTTGTTACTACTACTACTAATAATGGCTGCTACTACTACTACTGATTCCTAATGGAAAATATACTCGTCTTTTTTATTTAATTTATAATGTTACGTAATATTAAGTCTTTTTCCTATGTAGAACATAGAAAAAAATTAAAATACTAATAAGTATAAGAACACTTATTACCTCACTATGCATGAAACAAACGGGAGTGGAACTTTCTTCAATAGAAAATGTCACTCCATTTCCTGTAACATTATAAAAATACATTGGATAATTTAGTGATTTATTCATGCAGTATGTTAAGATGGATAATTTGTTGATATGTTATGTTACGAGAAAAATTCGTTAAAATTTAGAGTTAGGAGCATAGATAGCGGGTGTGAAGATAGGCATGAGGAGAAAATCAGTGAGAGTATATTAAGATGAAGTTTGTCATATGAAAGGGGATAGAGATGATAGTCTGGTTGGTTGGTTAAGCCGTTCTATAGAGGTGAGTGTTTTGGGAATCAGATCGGTGGTTCGAGACCTAACTGGAAAGTGAATTGAGTTAGTAGAAAGAGGAATGTAAATTTGACAAGCAAGAAGAGTGGTGTTTAATAGAGTGAATGGTATAGTTTGGTGAGTAAAAGTTAATATTATGCGGATAGTTGTTTGGCATAGAGGGAGCAATATTCTTTAATCTACGTGGTTGAGCTACTTTTTTGTTTATTTTTTTATAATTAAATACATGGTGTATTCAGTGAGTTGGAATTTTATTAATCCATTACAGAAATATTTTTTAAAATAGCAAATGAAAATGAGTACTTGTGTATTGTGCATTAACGAATTATCAACAGCGAGCGATGCTATTAATAATCGTAAAAAATATGTGTATGAAATTTTCCATTGGGAGTCGGGATTCAGTTTTAAAATATCGACTCTTTAGAGTCGGGAGTCGGGTGTTTTTAATTTTGACTCTGGGAGTCGGAGTCAGGAGTCGATTTATTTTTTTTCGCCCCATCCCTGATATATATAATTGAAGAGCCTAAGTACTGTAATATAAAATTTTAAAGTTACTCCAATTTTAACATATGTATGTTTTACCGAATTTTAATTTTATTTTTGTGTTTTTGTAATTTTAATTTTTCTTTTTATTATCTTTTTACGAACCACAGTAAAGCAAGACTGCATTCTACGAGGGACGACTGTATATATATACCGGTGTAAGGGGGATCATTATCCACAAAACCCCATTTAATGTTAATGGGAATATAAAGTAGATATTTAATTTTCTGTCTTTTTTATATGAAAAGCTGGTTTTGTGTAAAGTCATAGCTTTTCTACAGAAATTGGTAATGTAAAGTTCATATTTTTTTACTAATTTTATTTTTCTTATTTAGAATTGTGTTAAAGAATAAATTTATGAAAAGTAAGTAAGTAATTTATATATATTACATGCACACATGTGTATGCATATACCTTTGGTATAGGCATTATGTGTGCATGAAGATTATGCAAAAGCATATATTTATTTATGCAGAATTACACTTTTTTTTTCCTTTTTTCAGTTTCATTAGTATTGGAAATTTTCTGAATTGTTATTTTTACGTACATGCACTATTTTTCTACAAGACTTATAATAAGTGTGTTTACAAGTATATTCACAGGACAATCATCTCAACTTGGGAATAAATAAATATTATATAGAGTTTAAGGTATGTGCTATTATTAAGATAGGGTAGAAATGAAATGAATATATGTTATAATCATAAGGCTATTAATCATAATGGATGTTTATGTGTTTTAGGAGTTACATACTTCTCAATTCAAATTGAAAAAAACAGAATTTGACCCTCCCGGACAAGTCCCAACTTGCCAGGGTAGGTCCTCGTTTATATTATTTATATTATTATATTATTCTTATAGCGTTGGGCGGGGTGACTTGGACCACTTTAGGTATAACTTCGTCTCCGACTCTCCCTAATCAATTTTTGATTTTTTTTTTTGAAAATCAAGGCCCTATAGTCGGTCATAAGCACACAAAAATAATAATAATGTAATTTAATAATAAGCTTTATTAAAGTTTGAATAACGCCAAGTCAGCCCGACCTTGGAGGGGTGAATCGACCACCATTGAGGGGTGACTCGACATCTGTTTAAATTCCTCTTTACATATAAAATTCACTTTATATTTTAATTTTACTTAATATAATAATTATTATCATATTAAAATTGTAATAAGTAATAAAATGTCAATAATGATACATAAATAAGAATAAAAATGTGGTCCATTCACCCCTCTCTGCTCAAAAATTTTGACACTTTGAATTGTATTTATTATATAAATTTCATTTTTTATTTTAATTTTTACTTAATATAAGTAACGTATTTATTATATTTAAATTAATTATACGTAAAATGTCAATAATAATATGTAAAATAAAAACAATGGTGGTCCGAGTCACCCCTCCATCAATTTTTATGGTGGGTGAATCGGACCAAGTTAGGCCCCGTGATTTTGCCTACCACACTGTTTGACTAAAAATTGACTTAGCTTAGCTAATATACCTAAGTGCATCCACCAGAAAAATACCTAACCATCCACAATTTTTCATTTTATAACGAAGTTAAATAAACTCACATTTTTCATAAGTGAAATTCTATTGAAGGGCCTTTTGTACCCTTATTTATAACATTTTTTAAAAATATAAAAACTTTCTAGAATTAAAGATGACCTAAATAAAACTTGTAGTACTACCGCGTGGCTATTAAATGAGCGATTTTTTTTTTTTTTTATTTTTTTTATTTTATTTAGAGTGGACTGAATCACCTCTCCTAAAGAGGCGTGCCCGGTCACCCCGCCCGATGCTATGTTATTTTTTTTATATACAGTATTGTAAATTGTTATGAAATATCTTAATTACTTATAATTATATACTGAAATCAGATCTTAAATAGAATGTATATGTAATGAATAATTTATTTTATTATCAATTTTATTCTTTAATCATAGTACTCAAATTTACATAGTCTATAATAGCAAATAATGAAATGTTAACTTAACTATATTCTTTAATTCTTTAATTTAATTGACCAAACATTAACTGTGGTTATTTTTTCAACAGGTTTTATTTTTGGGGTTTAAAAATTCAATTTCAGTTTTGGGATATATTTTAAAATTTGGATATATTTTAATTAGGGATTTCAATTTTTCAAATTGGGGTTTATTTAGAATCTGGCTTTATTTCAATATTGGGCTTATATCTCAATTTCTGGTTTAATTTAAACATGATCATTATTATCTATAATTAAGCTTCTAAAGAAAACTTGATTACGCTGCTCATTAAGTTAAGAATTACGATTCTTATTCAATAGCCAAAATTAACAAACTATACTCGGGATCATTATTTTTGGGAAGGTTTTGGGATTTCTATGTAATTAAATTCAAGTTGTTATTCCAAGGCTTAAAACGTTTTTTTTTATTAATTACTGTTCCATTGATTTAAATTTTTAGAAGGCAAATACTTACTAGTAACTTAATTCATACAGTTCCAAAAGAAATTAAAATAATTCTTTGTAATGTGTAAATAATATGTAAAATCTTAATTGTCCCATTGTTCAGTTAATTAGAACCATTTGACTCCAAAAGATAAATGCATTGTACATAATTTCTTTAATAAAAATAAGAAGTAATCCTTGCTTGTAATTCATTGACATATTGTGTTGTAGTTGTTTCTTATGAATATTACTTAACTTCTGATCATTCTTTACTAGTTCACTCCTCAATTTCATTGTTGCATCAAAAAAGTAAAAGAAATTAAGAGAATCTTAGACGTAGATATAAAGTTAATAGTTTTTGTGGATTATAAAAGAGTCAAATTCTATGTTTAGCCAGCCTCCTCTAGACTGGTTAATTTGCAACACTGTTGAAGACACACAATAATGTCACAAAGGACAGTCACTGTGACACCACCCGCGTCAGTGAAAGATTAAGTTCTACTCTATCCGGCCAATAAGGAGGGGAAATTAAACAGTATAACTTTTCTTAGATTAATTAATAATTATTGTTGTTATCATTCATCGAATGAATAATATTCATTTCATAAGGAAGGCCACTTGGTCTTGAATTAACGAGAAAGCGGTCAGTCAAACTCTTAGGGGGCGAGCACTTGTTAGAGTAGATTCTTCCCTCCATCTGTTCTGGCTAAGTGCCTGCTTGAATTAAAACCGTATGAGAGATTGAACATCGACCTCCATTACATGTAACCGTTAATTTAAGTGGCACCCGAACAGGGACTGTTCTTGCCATGCCCGATACAACTGTTGCGATAATAGAAAATAAAGTTAAATAAGCAAAATAAATTCTTAGATTAATTAATAATTATTGCTGTTATCATTCATCGAACGAATAATATTCATTTCATAAGGAAGGCCACTTGGTCTTGAATTAATGAAAGCGGTCAGTCAAACTTTAAGGGGGCGAGCACTTGTTAGAGTAGATTCTTCCCTCCATCTGTTCTGGCTAAGTGCCTGCTTGAATTAAAACCGTATGAGAGATTGGACATCGACCCTCCCTTACATACCGTTAATTTAAGTGGCACCCGAACAGGGACTGTTCTTGCTGTGCCCGATACAACCGTTGCGATAATAGAAAATAAAGTTAAATAAGTAAAATAAATTTAAAAGTAACAGCTAATATATACCATTGGAACATCTTTTCATTTTTTTTATTTACTAATTAAATCTTAAATAGGGCCTAACATAGCATAAGCTTATTAGCTTTACGTTAGGAATAAAATAAATAAATAAATAAATCAGAAACCGCAAGATTTCATAAAAGGAAAAATAATAATTTCTTTTCATTTTCTATAGTTTTTTTTGTTTTCTCATTTATAGTGTCATAATAATAAGGCTCAATGGAAGCCGATGAAGTTAAAGATAATCAGGCTCGTCTTGCTGAGTTTGTAGAAGCCCAAACTGAGCAAAAAGACTTCCTGATTCCAATGCCACCAGTAACCTTATCACCCTCAGGGAAAGAGGTTATTCCTGTAAATAAAGTTTCTGATATTATCGGAGATTTAAATAATCATTTAACACAATTGCAAAAACAAGCTCAAGCTTTAGCAAATGGACATTCAAATGAGGGTGTAAATACACCAGTACCGGAAAAACTAACTAGTAAAACAAAGAAATCCACAACCAGCATCAAATACACAAAGCCGTCCTCGGCAGAAATCGTGGAGTGCGGATAGGCAGTTGCGAACCAACAATTTTTATATACCAGAATTTAAACATAAGAATAGGATTGTAAATAATGTAGATAATCCAACAGTAACAACTGTCAGTAGTAGTCCTACAGTGGTGGAAGCATCTGTTTATCACAGAGAGCAGGTATGGTCAACCCCAAAATTGACAACTGTTCCAGTTTATTCTACTGGAGGAATCAGAAATAACTCAGAAGATAATCGACCACATACATCAAGCTTTGTTTTACCTCCTCAGAATTCATAAACACCTCAGAATGATATTATACACCAACAAATTAGCTTATTAATGCAGGCAATTCTGCTGCTCACTGAGCTTGTAAAAAATTCACAGAAAACTAAAGTCTTGGAGCCTGGTAAATTTAAATATGAGGCCGACCAGGATTTAATTCAATATTTAACTCATTTTGAGGCATATTGTTCACACAATTACCCCAAATCTCCACAACAATGGCTGAGGTATTTGGGAAGACAGCTTGAAGGCTCTTTCTTACAGTTATACACCTTATTAATTAAGAACGACCGAAATTACTACTCAGTCAAAGCTACATTGATCAAATGGTTTAATCAGGAGGAGAAAAGGAAAGATGAGTATCGGTTGAAAGCATACCACTCAGCGGTCTTAACAAAGGGAGAAAGTATACGCATGTTTGCATTACATTTAGAGCAACTAGCAACTAAAGCCTATAATGGTCTAGATATGCGGGAACATAACTCCCTCCGAGAAGCTTTTCTTCTCAGTCTTCCTCCATATGTTGAAAAGAAAATTAGAGAATATCTTTTACAGAATGAAGTAGATTCAGAAAAGAGACTACCGTGGGACAGAATAGTTACACTTGCAGATTCATATGATCATGAATTTTACAAGGGTAGAGTATCTCTACAGAATCTTCTCCCTAAAGCAGATTCAAAAACTTCTGATTCAAAGAATAAACACATTGAAATAGATCTGAATGAAACCATTCAGATTAATGTTGCCAAACCTAGTTGGACTGGTCTTAAATAAGGAAAGTAAAGAAAATAACCATACTAGTCCTGCTGAACCTAATAATAGGTATGAAATGTCTAGGAAAACCAATCAAAGCAGAGGTAATGGCTATAATAACATATGTTAATAATACATTTAGATTTAATAATTCACAATTAGACTCAAATAGAAATAGACATACACAAAATGGAAACTCACGGTTCTCCAAGTTTACTGAACCACAGGAAGGTAGAAGTAAACTATGGTGTGATTACTGTGATATACAAGGCCACATCATGGATAATTGTTACAAGTATTTAGGAATATGCTCCTATTGCAAAAAGAAGGGACATATAAGAAGTGAATGTTGGTCGTATGGACCAAGTCCTCGTAGCCCACAAAATAGTAGAGAGTGCCCCTTTTGTAAAGGCCCGCACACGGGAATAAACTGTCCAACCAGGCTAGATAATCAAAGCCAAAATTCTCAACCATTCCCTCAAGGGGCCATAAGGAAACAGCCGGAAGCAAAGAACATTGCAACGAGGGGTGAAGTGGCTCTCTCTCAGAACCAAGGGGTTGGTAGGAATGGTGGTAGAAAATACTTGGAACACTGTGAATGGTGTACAAAATGTCATTATGAAGGACAGTGTATGTTTGAAGATGAGCCTGTCACCCAGAATCGACGTCGATCTTTAAACTAAATAGATCCACAGGGCTGAGCCAACCTGTGGTGAACTCCTAGGATGATATTAATGGATCAGATGACAGTAAGGCTCTTACAATGGATAACACGGATAGAACTATGGAGAATAAGGATGCAATTACCCTAGATGACTCTCCAGGAATAAACCAACCTGTGGGGAATGTCATGACTATTGACGTAGACCCTAATGATACCCTGGTTCAAATTATAGGTAACATCAAAGATCCCACAGACTTAGAAGAGTTTCCCTTTACGGATTTGGATATTGATATTGAAATTGAAGTACCTGACCCAGTTGCTGTGGCTGATACTGTAGTTGAAATAGACAATATGATCGTAGAAGTATGTTTGTGTCAAGCAGATATAAATCCATTGACGGTTTATGCAACTATAGGTGAGAAAAACCTCACATGGTATGACTGTTTGATAGATAGTGGGGCAGGTATCAGTTTGATTAGTGAACCTATTGTCCAACAATTAGAAAATATAGAAATGCATCCATCTGCTCAGGCTGGAGTTATGGCGATAAGTGGCTTTGGCAGAAGCTCTCGAATACCCATAGAGCATTATATAAATGTGAAATTAAGATTTCCTGGTGGATTCAGAACTCAATTCACAGAGTTTTTCGTTGTGCCTCAGGAACATATGGACAATGCCCTTATACTCGGGACATGTGCCTTACAGGATAATGAGTTGCTTCCTGATCTAACTCGGAAGGAATTGGAATGTCGTGAAGGATGTAAGTTGACGGTTATAACCACTGGAGTAAAACCCAGTGGTGGATTAAGAAGTATAGGTGTTTCTCTAATTAACACGATTTCGGTAGTACATGATCCTATTTCTCTGGTGGAGTCCAACATCGATGAGATTCACATCTTGGAGGACCAAACATCTGACAAAAAATTGATCCAACTGAGAAAAGGTTTGTATGATTTGAACAATATTTATAAATGGCAGAAGCTAGGCAAATTTGCAACTTATAAGACTCGGTTATCAATTAAAAATGATTTAATGTATCATACTATACCTCTTTTCCAGAATGTAAGTGTAAGTTAATTAGTAGATTAAAGTAAAAGAATAAAATAGAGTAATTTTCTTTTGTCTTCTCTTCTAACAGAAAAAAAAAATTTTTACACTTCTCCAGAAATTGCACTTGTTTGCTTGAAAAGACAACACCTTTATTTCTTTTGTTATTACCAAATTGCTAAGAGAGTTTTTCCTCACTATGAGGAAAGCTTTATTTAAATAGTAATTTCAGCAATTTGAGTAATAAATTATCTATATTCACTTAAAATCAGCACACTTTGTTTACTAATAACGTAGAATCACCCATAAAACCTTAAAAACTTGAATTTGACGATTTTAATTTACATTAATTCTTAATTATTTAAGTAAATATTAATTATTATTCTGCAAAATGAAATATTCATCAATATTCTTATTTGTTGATTAATATCCTAGTTCTTGAATGATAAAATAAAATAAAGTAAATGAAAAAGAAAAAAGAACGTTTTAAAAGGATTCCTTGTTCTTAGTTTGCAGTATTAAATTAAATTAGTGATAAAATTTCCTTTGTTCATAGATTACCATGATGAATAGTAAATTATTAATTCCCTTAATTAAAATTCCTTGCTTTAAATTTGAATGTAAAAATAAAAAATTTAAAACTTAGAGTCCTACATTTGTTCAAATGAAGTTGATATAGTTAATTTGGTGTTAGGATTCAGAAGTATTTTTCGGGCACTGATCATGATTTATGATGTTTTTCAGCATACCAGTATTACTGATGATTGGGGCCAGCGAATTGGCCATATTTGACCACAACAAGCAACTGCTATTGGACCAATACCAACTACAATTGAATGTAGACTTATCATTGGGGGTTGAGGATAAATGAATGCTTGTCCAGAGTTAAAAAACTGATGACCTGCAAAACAGATTTCCTCGTCATATGGGCTCTCACACCATTGGCATGGAAATGAATATCCATATCAAACGGGACAACAGTCTTTGCCCCCGTCCCTGATTTTTCTATCAACGAGATCCCACAGATCATGGAGGAGATCACAACATTTGTAGAGGGATGCAATCCCTCTGCTCGGGTCTATTTAATGATCCCCGCGGTAAAGGACTTGTATACCTTCAACCAAGACCATATTGTTCATGCTTGGGGTATCTCTTATGAGAACTTCCTCAGTAAAGATCCGCTAATGAATCCTTATGCAATGAGGAGATATGCTATTTGCAGTTTTAATAACTTCGAGGACTTAGCCTTTGAAAAATACAATTGGACCAATAAAATATGTCTCTGTGGGAACCATGTATTAAACCAGTATTTCTGGACTGGTAAACACAACCCTGAAAATCTTATAACTCCCCATGCAGCTTTCCTAAAGAAAATCTCCCTTCATCTGAACTCCCCTTTAATCCCTGATGGGCTCTACGCTAACCAGTTATTCTTCATTCAATTTATGGAGAAATTCAAAGGATTTTTCGTTCTGAAACGAAATACCTTTACCCGTGCACCGCCACAGGCAACTTCAAATCATAAGCGGCAACACACCAGTGTGGAAAGAGGGACATTTATAAGATGATGACTCCGCTTATAGGGGGAAAATTTTCGATAAGAAAAACAACGAATTTTGAGTATTTTCATTATTGTGGTAATTTCTATTAAAAAATTATTAGCGTTATTTGCATATATCTATGAATTTTAATATTTATTAGGTAAATTTTTTATAAAATTATAAAAAGTTTCTAGTAATTGACATTATTAAGAAATTAATAATAATTATTATTATTATTATTATTATTATTATTATTATTATTATTATTATTATTATTATTATTTAACTTTATTATGAATTTTATTTTTTTTCTAAGTTTTTATTTTTATTTGTCTTTTATTTTTGATTATTACTATAATTTATGGGAGTATTTTTATTTTAAAAAAAACTCCACCATGGACCCCCGAGCATAGCGAGTGGCACCCGCTTGAGTGATAGGACGTAAATACCAACTCTGATCAAAAATAAAATATATAAAAATATATCAATTTATTATCATGACGTCTCTACAAACTTTCCAAGTGTACATTCATCACTTAAACTGAAAATAAACAGTCATAAGCTTATTCATTTTATAAGACTATAGGTGTGAAGCACAAAAAAATATATAGCAATTTCTTTTCACTTTCTGTTAATATTAATTAAATTACATTTGAAACTCCAGTATTTACTAATGTATTTACCCTAAAATCATAGAAATTATTTTAGATTTTCATTGATCTTCTTCCTGGAGTCAACATCTTATAAATAGCCTGGAAAGAGATAGAATCATGGCTGAAAGTACATCTGAAGTGTACGAACCACAGCCCTCTACTTCATCAGAACTCACTCCCATGGAACTACAATTGGGGGAAGCCCCTTCTTCAATCTCTATTTCAATTTCCCGACCTGATTCGGGTTTATCTTCTTTGCCCCCGATGTCAGAGGGTTACTTCACTCAAAGATCCCAATCTTCTTTTGAGACTGACTCAGGCCAAATTTCCGAAGAACCACTGCGAGAGCAATTACCTTTTCGGTCAACCCCCCAAGAGTACACGCTGATGCGCATTCAAAGCACACTAGATACATGGTGTGTCCCAACATCTCTCACGGGGTCAAGAATCTGTAACACCCGTTATTTGACTACTGGAATAAATTACCCAACTTCGAGTGTCCATGTATCCCAGACACCATCAAACGAGACCCACCGTGAGAAGATCAGCTCATGCATTCAACTGGCACTGTTAATAGTGTCCTATATGGAACTACCAGAATCACAGCAGCAAAAAAATTTTGCAAATTTCCATATGCTGTTGAGTGAGGGAGAGAGAGTAGTCAATTTGGTACGTTCTCATTGGGGCTCATCTTTAAATCATTGACCTATTTATAAAATGGAAATAATGATACCTTAAAACATGTCATATAAAACATGTCATCAGTAAACTGTACCATTATGATTTAAATTTAAATATAACTTTTGTAATATTATTGTACCATTATGATTTAAATTTAAATATAACCTTTGTAATCCTATTGTACCATTATGATTTAAATTTAAATATAACTTTTGTAAAACTATAATACTATTGTACCATTATGATTTAAACCTTAGAAAAAGAGAAATACTTTATAACAAATATATAACTACTATAGTTTATTACTGTAATTGTAATCATTGTGATTTAATCGTAAAAAGATAAGATAATACTGGAATAAATTCTTATCCATTGAGATTAAATTAACACATTCTTAAATAAGATAATAATTATTATAATATATGATGTTGGATTTATGATGGTGAAGTGAAAAATAGTAGAAAGAATAAGGTATTGTCCATTGAATTGAAAAGAAAGTTTTATTAAGGAGAAATTAAAACTATTAGTAAAATTCATAATTATCAATAATATTGGTGCTGTATATATTAATCATACAATTGTGTAAAAGAAAATGTCCAATGTGATTTATGTTATGTAGTTTCGTTGGCATCGCTCCGACTGGATCTCGGCCTCTATGAAAATCATTATGATGAGTAGTGGGGGCATAGATTTAGTGCGGGGGATGTAAAAGGGGTCATTATCCACCAAATCCTCTACCACATTCTTCAAGATAAAGAGTATTGTCAAAATTGGTTTTGGTTTCCCATCAATTATGATGTGTATTCAACTATAATATTTACTCAAACATTAGCGAGTTTTACCACATAAAATTAATGGTATATCATGGGAAGAGTTTGTAATGACTTATTTATATGATATTAAAAAGAACATAGTTTATTTATATGTGCGCAAAGGTTACATATATAATATTATATATGTAATGTGCGCAAAGGTTACATATATAATATTATATATGTATGAGTGTGCACATGAAAGGTTATTTTTTCTTTGTTGTCAAAACAGATTTACAGTATTTCTTTTTTATCTTTGCAGAATCTTTAGTATTATTTATGATATATTTTGTATATTTGCTTTATGTTAAAACATTTATTGTCTTTTTCGGAAGTATATGAACAATAATTGATTTGTGAATCATCTATCCCAATATATATTAAATTACCAGATTACCAGGTATCTGGTAACTAGATAAAAATTGTGGAACTTAGTTAGAACTTATTATAATATCCTGTTATGATCATTCATATTCTGAAATGCGTTTTGTTTTCTTTCTTATATTTGCTTATTAAAATTAATAAACATGAATCCTTTCTTCTAGGCTTCACAATTCTTACTTGTGGAAAACAAAACACATCAAAAATATAAACCTTCCCAGCCAAGTCTTTCAACTTGCCAGGGTATGTTTATTTATGTTATTTCCTAAATCAATTCAATTAAAACATTATTTAACATCATTTACATTTAATATCTTACAATACTGATAATAGTTAAATAAGAAATTCAAACTTGTATAGTAACATTTTAGCATCATTAAATGGAATTTGCTGGTCGTTATTTATTTTAAAAAAAAATCAATTTGCATAGATATTCAATAAAAAAAAAAATCTTAAATGTAAATCTTAAATGAGAATAAAAAATGCAAATCTTAAATGAGAATCTTAAATGAAAATCTTAAATGTATATAATTTTCACATAATAATTTGGTTTATTTTGTTTTAGGTTTATATGCTGGGATTTATATGTTTGGCTTTATATGCTTGGTTTTATAAATCTGGTTATTATTTTAGCCTCATTATTAGGATCTGTGTTGGATCCTCCTTCTAAATATATAGTAGAGGTCCACTACCAACTATATATACCGTATATAGATATTGCAGCTTATTTGTTGAAGTTTGTGCAATTCTATGATTGCACTAAATATATAAGTTAAGATATAAAGCCTTATTCCACTAACACCTTAAATAGGGATCAAATTTATTTGAATATATTGTGGGATATCTACTTAGTAATATCCTTTATAAGCTGTTCCAAAGTGTGTATATAATTAATTGAAGTAAAATGTTCAATTTATTCCAAATAATATTTGTTTAAATTTACTATATTTACGTCTAAATTTCATATAGTCATTGTACATAATAAGTATTCTTACATTCAGATTTTACGATATTACTCGTTATATTTATTTACTTTTCATTTTTTCATAAGTAAAACTAGTGTATACTTTTCGTGTGTCATTTACCTGTCAATTTTTCTTTTGTCAATATTTTATTAACCAAATATTAATATCCACAAAGCTATCAATAATCATCCTTTAAATCGCTATAGTTGTTGCTGAACCATTGTTTATCAAATCAAAAGTTAGTACAATATTGATCTCTAGCCCATCATAGGTGAAATCAGGTGGATAATATCAGTATTTGCATGTCTAAACATTGGGTTGTTGATGGTACATTGCGAGCGGTCCCTGTGACTAATACCGTACCTGCTGCTAGCTAAAATCTAAGCTATACCTTATTCAGGACAATTAGGAGGTGAAACTCAACGTACTTAAGCTGAACGTAAACTTATTCTCAATTCTAATTTCATAATATCATTGAACACTTATAAATTTTGTTAATGCAGGCCAAATGGTCTTGAATTAACATTGGGAGCGTCAGTCAAGTTCTCCGGGGGCGCGCACTTATTGATTTAGATTCTTCCCTCCATCTATTTTGGTTTGTGCCTGTCTAAATAAATCCACATGAGAACTTGAATTAAAGACTCTTCCTTACAACGTCTACTGTTCTCAATACACGAGGTCTTCAGACGACGAATTTTGAATGTGAGATCCACCAACTGACACAAAGTCTTCAGATGATAAATTTTGATTGTGAGTACCCACTACAGATAACTGATCGTCCAACCGATGGGTGATCATCCGACGCATGGGGATTATTTACAATATATTTATACTCTTCTCTAGTATCCAAGATGTTAATGAGCGAAGTCACCTATTGATTCTTTTTCCCATAAAATAATTTATTTTAATAAAAATATATTTCCCATTTTGTAAAATAATTTCAAATGGAATTATTTTTAAACTAATTAATTTTGCAAAAGTAAAAATATTCTAAAGTAATACAATTTGTCCTTTCTTTCTGCAGAGCTCATAATCTTGGTGCTAATAATTCAATTATATATATATATATATATATATATATATATATATATATATATATATATATATATATATATATATATATATATATATATATATATATATATATATATATATATATATATATATATATTTTATTAACAACTGTTATTATATATATATATATATATATATATATATATATATATATATTATATATATATATATATATATATATATATATATATATATATATATATGTAAATATATATATATATATATATATATATACATATGTAAATATATATATATATATATATATATATAGAAGAAGAAGAGTATATATATATATATATATATATATACATATATATATATATATATATATATATATATATATATATATATATATATATATATATATATATATATATATATAAAAATGTGGTACTACCACGACAGAGTTTGTGTGCCACCACTGCTCCCTAAGAAATCCGAGATCATTCACAGGACTCTCTACCACTCCACTACTTTATTTCTCCTTCTATTCATTATAAGGCATACTTTCCTGGCTTATTCCTCAGCCTTACTCCTAAAAGCCAGTGACATAGAAACAAACCCTGGACCTGGTATCTACAAATGTCCAATATGCAACAAGATGGTAAGAAGAAACTCCATAAACTGCAATAGATGCAAACAATGGATACACAAACACTGTTCTTCTTTCACCACACTACCCCCTTCAAAACACAATTGGATATACCAAGTCTGCACTTCACCCACAATAACCCGGACAACACATCCATCACACAAACAAACCCACAACATAAACATATTACAATTAACACAAACAAAATCAAAGAAATAGAAGTCTTCTTTAAACAACACAACATACAAACAACCATGATACAAGAAGCCCACCTACCTGAAAACTATCAAGAACCAAAATTCTATGGCTATGACGCCATCTTCACGCCCCAAACCCCTAAAAATCACACTTTACTAATTTATACACAACTCACTACCATACACAAACACCACCTTATAAACTACATCATTAAATGACACAACCACCAAAATACAACCTTTCACAACAATAACCATAAAATTTAAAAAACCTCTACATTCCCTACCACACTGCCCCAGAAATTACAAACCAAACCTCACTGATATCTCCCACCTCCTGAACCTCATAATGAGAGGCGACTTCAATACCCACCACCCTAGATGGTAGGGCATCCAAGAAGCAAACCAAAGAATAACACACATCATGTCCAACCTTGAAAACCTAAATATATTAAACAACACAAACAGTCACACCAGAAACCCACCACAAACCAACCAAACATGCACATCACCAGACATAATACTATGCTCACCAAATTTACACAAAACTCCGCTGGTCAACACAAATCAATCTATACTCCGACCACTTCCCCATCACCATAAAATACCAAAATGTCAAAAAACAAACTAACCACTCAGAAAAACATACACAAACTACAAAAAAACAGACTGGACACAATTTACGAACTATATAGACAACAACATACATTCTGTAAATATCACAAACGTATCAACACTCAAGAAAGCCATACAAAACTTCACTTCTCTAATCCAAAAAGCAGCTAACAAATCCATTCTCAGAGGATACATTAAAAAATACAACCCAACCCAGCCCTAATACCTAAAATAGAACAACTAATCAAACAACGCAACTCACTTAGAAAAATAATACCCACATCACTTCAAACGACAACACCCAAATCATAAACTTAACAAATATACATTCTTCAAACAACTTCCAAACTTTCCTTACCAAGAACATCCAACACACAAATAACACCAGAATGTGAAAAACAAAAAATACACTGAAAAACTCAACCGACCAACAAACATACACTCATGAATCCATCAAAAACCTAAACAGACAAAACCACCAATCCAACAAACAACATACCAATATTCTCGCAACTTGCTTCGCAAAGAAGAGTCAAAACCCCACACACCCTCAAAACAGGAAAATCATCAAAGCTCTCAAGAAAAGAAAACTCAACCACAACCCAACAACAGAAATAACCACAACTGATCAAGAAAACATAACAAAGACACTTAAAAACTCACCTGCAACTGGCCCAGACAACATCTCAAACAAACACCTCAAACACCCAGTGAACACAGCTTTAGCTCAATTAGCACAAATATATAATAGTTCCATCAACCTAAATTTCATTCCCCTATCTGGAAAAAAGCTATCAATATACCCAAACTAAAACCAGGAAAAGAACCCTCTGACCCTTCATCATACTGTCCCATTTCTCTATTATCAACACTATACAAACTACTAGAAAAAACATGCTAAACAAAATAACTCACACATCATCCAACACAAATTCCAACATGGTTTCAAACAAAACCATTCAATCACAATTGCACTCATCATTCAACTTGAAATCAACGGCCTAAACTCAAAACCCACTCTCAAAACAATAATCATTGCAATCAACATCAACAAAGCATTTGATGTAGTACCTAAACAAAACTTGATCCATAAAATAAAATCTAACATCCCCACTAAAAAGAAATGGAAACAAAAATAATAATAATAATAATAAATGTGTAGTTTCACTATTAGATACCTGAATATATTTTTAAAATATTTACAAGTCCCTTATCATATTCTCTCCCCTCTCTCCCTAACTTGTTCCAATGAAAAAAAAATGTGATACAATTAAATAATAACAACATCTTACACACATAATAACAATAATATATCATCCATCCAAACATGGAGCAATAAACAAATAAACTGACTAACAAACACATCATTATTAATACTAACACCCAATGGCCCTAAATCCCCACAAGCTGGGAGACATTGATACCCTTCAACAAAACTCCAAAAACCTCAGAGTAACACTTGACTAATCTCACCTTCACAAAACACACAAACAACATAATTTCACCTGCAAACAAGAAACTGAACATATTAAGAACCATCGCTGGCACAGACTTCACAAACAACAAACAGACATCCACCACCATATACAAACAATACATTCATCCAACTCTAAACTACGCCTCTCCAAATTGGCACCCATTACTAACTAAAAACAACAAAGAAACTCCAATCGACACAAAAAGCACTAAAAATCATAACAGGATGTACCTCACAACACCTACACAAAGAAACCAAAATTCTACCTATAGACACACACCTAGACATGATAGGCACACAATTCTTTACCAAAACTCAAACATCCCAACACTCATGCCACATTGCCCTCTCTAACCACATCTACCACAGACTCAAACAACCTCCTTCACCAGCTCTATGTTACAAACAAATTTTGAACAACATTCCACCTCCACCAAACAACACATCATACACCAAACAAATCCACACGATACTAACTGAAAACTACTTAAGACCTAGACCACCAAACAGCATTTTAAACAAACACCCACCAGAAATAGCACCAGAATTCAACTCATCACTAAGAACCAGTCAGTCATCCTTGGCCAAGTTAAGATGCAGCCACCACCCTAACTTACAATATTACAAAAAGATTCAACCTCATCCAAACCACCACAAACATCTGTCAAAACTGTAACCAGGTCCAGGAGGACATATCTCACTTTTTTCTCTCCTGTCTATCAAACTCTCAACCCAGAACAAACAGGAACATTTCATGCCTGGAAGATCTCTGGAGGAGGCCGGCTGCATCAGTGGGGTGTTTGAACATGGTATGATGGCCCCTCCCATGATGGGGTGGTATGGGGTGAGAAGGTAGAATATATATATATATATATATATTTATAGTAGTGAAGAAGTATATATAGAAGATATATATATATATATATATATATATATATATATATATATATATATATATATATATATATATATATATATATATATATACCCTATATATATATATATATATATATATATATATATATATATATTATATATATATAGTTATATATATATATATATATATATATATATATATATATATATATATATATATATATATATATATATATATATATATATATATATATATATATATATATATATATATATATATATATATATATATATATATATATATATATATATATATATAGTTATATATATATATATATATATATTATATATATATATATATATATATATATATAGTATATATATATATATATATATAGTATATATATATATATATATATATATATATATATATATATATATATTATATCTCTCTTCTTCTTCTTCATCTTCCTTATATTTCTTCCCCAAGAATTATAAAGGTGCACGACGAAGTAATCGGAAAAGAAAAGCAGGTAGAAGAACATGACAAGTCGAAAAAGAGCCCAGCCTTACCTCTCCCTCACCATTAATTAGTGAGAACTCATCGCAGTCAGAAAAAATCCACCCTAAAGCCTCATGGGACAGCGATGGACCTCACTATGGTAGATCGTCAATGTGGGAGGGTTCATCCCTTAGCCCAGGTGGGCCACAACCATACCTCCCCTCACAAAACCCCGTATTATCACCCTGTTATACACCTTTCTACTCGCCTCTACCAAACTCAAATTTCTCTCCTTCAAACATTCGTTTTCATTGACTCAATCCACTTCTTTTCTTTCGTTCCAGCCGGTCGAGCCTCAACAACACACTCCGCACTATACATCCGCTTAACCAACCGAATTATCATTCATCCTTTCCATATGACCAAACCATCTCAACATACTTATTTATTCCTCTATTTACCCCTTTCTTCACACTTACACCACTCTAATAAGTTCATTCCTCACTCTTTTATCAATTCTTCTCACACTCCACACGCCCACAAGCCACTAAGAGTCCATCTGAACACATTGAACTTAGATCTATACTCTCTTATTCCAGACCATAGTCTCACTGCTACTATACAATAACACAGGTAACAACATACCCTCATGTAAAACCCTAGCACACTCAAGACTTAATCCCTTAACATCCACCATTAATCACACCAGCCACCTTCCTGCTATTCACAACTTTCCTCTACTACACTCCTGCATCGGTCTCTGCCCTTTCACTCAACATATAGCTTCTGGCGGGTGACCAGGTCCGCCTTAGAGGTGATTCGGTCCACTCTAAATAAAATAAAAATAAAAAAAAAAAATAAAAAAATTTGCTCATTTAATAGCCACGCGGTAGTACTACAAGTTTTTATTTAGATCATATTTAATTTTAGACAGTTTTTACACTTTTAAATAATGTTAGAAATTAGGTACAAAATGTCCTTCAATAGAATTTCACTTTTGAAAAATATATGAGTTTTTTTAACCGTTATAAAATGAAAATTGTAGGATCGATTTTAATTATTCTTTTTCAGTATCTCACTCGAGTATGTAAGCTTTAAACTGGCAAAGTGTAATTCTTTGATCCAAAGCAGTATTAGTGCAAAACGTTTCCATCTTAATCCGATTCACAATCTCCACATGGCAAAATTGATGGAGGGGTGACTCAGACCACCATTGTTTTTATATTTTACGTATTATTGACATTTTTATTACGTATACTTAATTTAAATGTAATATTATAGATTTTATATTAAGTGAAAATTTTTTTAAAATGAAATTTTACTAAAAACGAATTCAAAAAAGTGTCAAAAATTTTTAAGTGAGAGGGGTGAATCGGACCACCTTATTTATATTCATATTTTTATATTATCATATGGGATATTTTTATTTATTACGAATTTTAATATGATAGCTAAATAATTATTATATTAAGTAAAATTAAAATATAAAATTGAATTTATACTTAAAAGACGAATTTAAACAGATGGTCCAAGTCACCCCTCAATGGTGATCACACTCTCCTCCACGGTCGGGCTGACTCAGCGTTATTCAAACTTTTTAATAAAACTTTTATTATTGAATTACATTATTATTTTTTGTGTGCTTATGTCCTACCGATTATAGGGCCGTGATTTACAAAAAAAAATTCAAAGTGCATTGAGAAGAGTTATACGGTTATACCTAAAGTGGTCCAAGTCACCCCTACGCTCAATTCTAAATATTTAAACTCAGACACTTTGGTTCCAGCTGCTCACCATCTAACATAACTTCAATTGAGGGAGTGTCCTCACTCACAACCATAACCTTACTTCATCCACGTTTACTTTCAAGCCCTCCTTTTACACACATCCTACCAAATCTTCTCTACCAATCCTCAAAACTCTCTTCTTCAGATTCACCGCCACAGAAAAAAATCATCCGCATATATTAGGTAGGGCACCCTCCACTCTGTCTCCATTCTCCACCATTCTAACACCATTACCTTACCATCCCACCTCTAATTCTTTCATATAACCCTATCCATATACAAATTGAATAACCAAGGAGACAACACAACCCCGCCTCTCACTCCGCTATTAACTAAACCAATTCACCATTGGAACCATTTATTCTTACACACGCTTCACTATCATCATACTTTTGATTCCATTCAGAAGCCTACCACCAACACCATATATCACTAGCACCTGCCAGAAAGCTTCCTATTAACTCTATCATACGCCTGTTGCAAATCCATAAAACCTAAATACAATTTATTCTTCTTCTCCCTCATTTTCTCAATCATTTGTTTCAATGTAAAGATTTGATCCACACATCCTCTACCACTCCTAAACGCACCTTGTTCTTCACCAATCAGTCCTTCAGTCACTCGACGTAATCTTTTTCGACCAAAATACCGGCACATATACCTTCCCTACAACACCAATAAACTTATTCCCTATAATTTCTACAATCCCTTTTTCTCCTTACCCTTATATATAAGTGGGTACTACTGCTCTCTCCAACCTCCTTGAACTATAAATTCTATAAACGCTTTATTTATACAACTTCCAACTAATCAATCACCATCTCGCCTGCGTTCTTGATCATTTCACCAGTAATTTCATCTATACCTGCAGATTTACCATTCTTCAACTTTTTCACTCTACCCATTATCTCCTCCTTACTAATAACCTCATCCCCAAAATACCTATTCCTTCTTGCACCATCAAACCCATTAATAATACTCACTATCACCTCTTCACATTGTTAATATTGTGTAGATTTTGAAGTGTTCTTTCCACACTTCACTCCCATCCTCTCATCAGTCACAAAATCACCATCCCTATTCATTATTCTAAGCAGATTCTTATTCTCATTCTTAACCTTTCGCGCTTCCTTCCAGAAGAGCTTCCTATTCCCTTGTAAGTCCCCATTCATCCTCCTTCCAAACTGTTCATTTACCTCTTGTTTTCTCCTATGTATACACCTTTTAGTATTTCTTTTTCCTCCATAATCTCCAAGCATTTTCTTTGAGTCTTCTATCATTTGCTTTAATACATTCAACCACGCTTCTTTTTTTACTCTTTTAACCAAGGCTTTCATCACCTCTCTTCATTCCCACCATTCACTGTTGGCCCCATTCCTACTTTAGCACATTCACATACTTCCTTTGCACTACTAACAATTGCTTCCTTCATTTGTCTCCTAGATTTGTTCAGTATCACCTTGTTCACATTCAACCGTTTTACTAGTGAGCTCTTACATACTTATCTTTATTGTCTTGCTCACTTAACTCACTTTAATTTTACCTACTTCCTTATTCCATCCCCTCCATCCAAACCCCTACTAACCTTAATCTTACACAGAACAACATAATGATCCGATAATCCCATTCCTAAACCCCTTACTGATTTAACATCCAACATATACTTCAACATCTCCTTCTTCACTAACACCAAATCAATCATACTTTCACTTCGATACCGTCTCTACCTACAAAACACAATCTCTAGTATACTTATGAATACCTTGTGTTTAAAGAAAATATTACTAACACACATACCCCTCTCTTCACAGAAATCAATCACCTTCCTACTCATCTTCTCCCCCCGCCACCTCAAACCACCTGTTATACCATCCCTTGATCACCTATCCAACCATTCAGTCCCCCAACACTATCAAACCGAAGCTCCTACCCACCCCATCCAGAACATCATCCAGATTATCCCAAAATTGCACTCTCTTCAACGTTACCTCGGATGGACCATACGTCACAACCACACATACCTTGACCTTTTCAAACTTAAATTTAACCATTAGAATTCTTACCATATATCACACAATCAAAATCTATCATAGCTTTGTACCACAGGTCACTCATCAAAATTGCAACTCCTTCTCTCCTCTCTCTCATTCATTTTCACAATCAGCACACACACATTTGAATAACTTTTTATACTCTTTACTCATTTTTTCCTACCTTGATATATATATATATATATATTATATATATATATATATATATATATATATATATATTATATATATATATATATATATATATAGCATATATATTATATATATATATATATATATATATATATATATATATATTATATATATATATATATATATATATATATATTATATTATATATATATATATATATATATATATATATATATATATATATATATATATATATATATATATATATATATATATATATATATATATATATATATATATATATATATATATATATATATATATATATATATATATATATATATATAAAAAAAAAAACACATATAATGAATATAAAATATATATATATAACTTTCGTGATTATCCACGTCATTGAAATATTAATATGATAGTTGGAATTACATTTAAATTAAAAAATATTACTTATTTTAAGAAATCTATAAAAATTAAAATAAACGTTAAAATATAATAAAATAAGTGAAGTTACTTAATATTCTTATCAAATTTTTTTTTTTATTTTTTTTTTTTTAACAATTTTTTAAGTTGGCATCCTAGGGAAAATCTGAAATTTATTTAGTAAGTTATTCAAAAACAAGTCAATCTCATAATCACCTCTAAGTTTGTTGAAATTTTTGTAGTTAGTAATATAAAAACTTTCTCCAAATTTTCTTTTCTAGGTATTATTTATATTAAAAATAGGGGCAGAGTTCAATCAGTTCTTTTAAAATCAGCAGTTTCTCCAATATAACAACTATTACATTGAGAGCAATCAATTTTGTAAAAGCAAGCATGTTGAGCATTATCTTAATATTCTACAAAGTCTCAATAATAAACTTTAGGACATCCAATTTACGCTTGAGGAAGAAAAATAGAATCCGATTAATTTTCTAGATTTAACTATAATAAAAAATAATTACAGTTGATGACTGTAAAATTTTCTGTGAAACATATACACAAACAATTATGTTCATTGGTTCTCAAATCATAGCATCAACATCAAAAGAAGTGCTTGTCTTTCTTTCTTTTTGAGAGCTTTAAAAATTTGCAGTCGAGAATTCCTTAACAATGAATTAAACACTATTTACACTCAGTTTTTGGCACTAGGTTATCCAAAGCCATTTATTTCTAACACTCTCCAAAGCCAAAAAAACGTTCTACAATTCTACTAAAACTTTGTTTAATAATAAGAATGTTCTTGTCCTTCTTCATGAGCCATCTTCAATAGCCATGAAATACATTCCGACCCAAATTAAAATCCTTACTAAAAATTATAATAGTATCCGCTCTATTGCTTTCTCAAAGAGAAACACAGATCTCTTATCGCTCCCATTTACATAAAATTATTTTTAATAGCTAGTTGTTATATTGGAGAAACTGCAGATTTTAAAAGAACTGGTTAGCATCGAACAGTTTTACAAATACTTTCATTGAACTCTTCTTGGTCTAACACAGCAAACCTCAAACGGACACTCCTATAAATCTTAAGAATCAAGGTTCTCATATTATATAAATAACACCTAGAAAAGAAAATTTGGAGAAAGTTTTTATATTAGCAACTACAAAAATTTCAACAAACTTAAGAGGTGATTATGAGATTGACTCGTTTTTGAATAACTTACTGAATAAATTTCGGATTTTTCCTAGGATGCCAACTTGAAAATTTTTTTTTAAAAATAAATAAATTTGATCAGAATATTTATGAAAATCCATTAATTTTCTCACCATTTTATTATTTTTTTGTTTATTTTTACAAAACTTTATAGATTTCTTAAAATAACTAATATTTTTTTTAATTTAAATGTAATTTAGTCATATTTAATAGCTGAATGAAGTGGCCAGTCATGTCCACGAAACGTCCTATAAATAAATTTTATAAACTTAGTATGTGTTTTTTTTTCTTCTATAACTTTTTAATGTGTCCTGCCATCAATATAAATATATATATATATATATATATATATATATATAATATATATATATATATATATAAATCTATATGATAGAAAGATAGTATATATATATATATATATATATATATATATATATATATATATATATATATATATATATATATATATATATATGTGATGGGCGAATCTTGCAACTTTTGGATTAGAATCCGAATCTGTGTGTGTGTGTGGAAAAGTTCGAATCCGAATCCAGCACCTCCGGATTCAAATCTGTGTATGTGAAAATTCTCGAATCCGAATCCATGTAAAAAGCTTGAATCCCAATCCTTCCAATGATTTTTTACAAAATTAAATACAACCAACCAAAATATGACATTTTTCAAATATTTACGGGATATTTAAATAAAGTTGTTTTTTCATTTTTAATTTTTTTTACTGCCTCATATACATATTTATTTCCATGTTAAATAATTTCTATTAATATTAATACAGTATACATAGGCAAGGAGGGCAGGGGGGCACTTGCCCCCCTAAATATTGGCGAAATAAAAAAAATGAACCTTATATGTTTGCCAGACAACATTTTTAAGGGTTTATCAATAAAAAAACCAAAAATACTTCAATTGATTGATAATGAAGTAGTAATTACTAAAGTATTGTAAACTTACATTTTTTCTAAAAAGTTTTAATGTGCTTTCGTTTTCATATTGGCTTGAAGTCAACTAGATGTGTGCTTTTATACTGCTAGCTTCTTCTGACAGTATTCTCCGCTAGAACTCTCAACCGTA
>JABUQX010128151.1:30000-45000 GCA_015478945.1 Trachelipus rathkii
TGGAGCAGGAGTCAGCTTAATTAGTACTAATTTGGTCTCAAATAATTTAAAAGATGTAAAATTGCGGCCCTCAACTGAAATTTTAATAAAAGCCAATAGTGGTCTAGTACGTGACAACACAGTGTGGTAGAGCCCAAAGGTAAACAACCAGAAGCTGGGACTAATATAGGTAAGAAACAGGTGTTTATTTTTATAATAGAAAATAGGAATCTCATTTAGTCAAACCTGTATAAATGTAGATTTAGAATGTTGCGGGTATATATAACCTGAAGGTAGAGTGTATGTATAAATGATTGTTATTTATCAGTAAGTGTAATGAAAGAGAAGTAAAATGGTTATATTGGTATACTGGGTATGATAAGCCTGTATGGGGATGAGTATATCAATATAAGTATATGTATATGTGTGTATGTGCGTATTAGTTTGTGTGTTTATGAAGGAGTGAGACAAATGTGTGTAAGTGTTTGTGAGTCTGTGTGTATGTGTGTATACATGATAGGTTGTGTGTTGAGAATGTGAGATGTGTGTGTGTGTATGTATGTCGATACAAAAATTAGAAACCAGATATTTTGATAAATTGTATTTTAAATATAGAAAAGATGAAAGAAAAGGGGAATAAAGTACATGTGTGTATGTGTGGAGAGAAAGTGCAATTAAAACTAATTAAAACGAAAACTATGTGTGATTTTCGTGATTTTCCTTTACTTAGATAACATCGTTACGAAAATAGGAAGAAAAAAAAGGGCACCAAAATACAAAAAATTAATGGAAAGAAAACTGGCAACTTGGCGCACACATCATCAAACCCAAGACAACATGGTCGAGACAGAGCATAATCGATTGATTATTTGTCTTGGTCTAACACTGAAAGGACTTATTATAGTGTCTCTTATAATTATGAAAAATATTAGCTTTTCTAAAGGAAGAAAAAACTTTTTGAATATTATTTAAGTATTTTTAAGGAATTAATAGTATAATTATATTGATGCAAAATAAGTAGCGTCGGGCGGGGTGACCAGGCCCGCCTCTTTGGGAGGGGTGATTCGGTCCACTATAAAAAATAAAAAAAAAAAAAAAAAAAAATTTCGCTCATTTAATAGCCACGCGGTAGTACTACAAGTTTTATTTAGATCATATTTAATTCTAGAAAGTTTTTATATTTTTAAAAAATGTTAGAAATTAGGTACAAAATGTCCTTCAATAGAATTTCACTTTTGAAAATGAGTTTTTAACTTCGTTAATAAAATGTGAAAAATTGTGGATGGATTTAATTATTTTTTCAGTGGATACACCTGAGTATGTTAGCTTTAAACTGGCAAATTTGATCCAAACAGTATTAGTGGCAAAAACGGCCTATCTTGGTCCGATTCACCCCGTAAAAATTCGATGGAGGTGACTCACCATTGTTTTTTGTATTTTCCGTATTATTATTGACATTTTAATTATGTATAATTAATTTAAAAGATAATAAAAAGTTACTTATATTAAGTGAAATTTTTTAAAAAAGTAAATTTAATAAAAAACGAATTCAAAAGTGTCAAAATTTTTACGGAGAGGTGAATCGGACCAAGTTAGTTTTTATTCAGATTGTCATCATTATTGATATTTTTATTAGCTTATTACGAGTTTTAATATGATAAATAATTATTATATTAAGTAAAAATTAAAATATAAAATTGAATTTATACATAAAAGACGAATTTAAACAGATGGTCCGAGTCACCCCTCAATGGTGGTCTGCTTCACCCCTCCATAGTCAGGCTGACTCAGCGTTATTCAAACTTTAATAAAACTTTTATTATTTGAATTACATTATTATTTTTTTGTGTGCTTATGACCGACTATAGGGCCATGATTTATAAAAAAAAAAATTTCCAAAAAGTGCATTAGGGGAGAGTCGGGAGACCAAGTTATGCCTAAGGTGGTCCGAGTCACCCCGCCCAACGCTATGTCATCATGTATTGAAAATGTTTTTAAGTGAAAATATGCATTATCATCATTTAATACTGACTTAGTGAATTTTGGGAATTTTTTGAAAATTTGGTGGGTTTTCCTGTGTACTGATGGGTTTCTTTGAGGTAAAAAGTGGGATTTTTCAATTTATTTTTTTTTTTAATAACAAAAAATTATTTGCAAACTCGAACATCCTTAACAGGTTAGATACCTTACACCGAACCCCATTTAACACATATTTGAAAGTTTGAATTTTTTTTTTTTAGGAGTTACATAGGAAAATTTAAAACAGTGGGTTTTCCAAGGTAAACTGGAATCATATATAGAGAGAGAAAATACAAAGTATATTTTATAGTATATATATATATATATATATATATATATATATATATATATATATATATATATATATATATATATATATATATATATATATATATATATATATATATATATATATATATATATATATATATATATATATATATATATTATATATATATATATATATATATATATATATATATATATATATATATATATATATATATATATATATATATATATATATTTATATATATATATATATATATATATATTAGGGATGTACCGATAATCGGTATCGGTATCAGCAGTATCGGCCATTTTCCCTGGTAATTTTGCATCATTAATATGTAATGATACTCTGGCCGATACTTCTACTTTTTGGTGAAAATTATGAGAAACTTTAGATTCAATAATATATCTAGTTTCGATATATATATAGGTGTACTAGGTTACATTTTTTTTCCCCACTTCCTTCTAACTTAGATTTTTAGCAAGCTCCAGCTTGGGTTTTAGGCTAATATTATCTATTTGGATAGCCATTATTATAATTTATACAGATTTAGCCTCCACTTTTTTAGTTAACAATAGTGTTCTTTTTTTTTTTTTGCACGCACTCTGTGTGCGTGAGTGTTTTTAAACTCTCTGGATTATTCATATTTTAGATATTTTACTGTAAATAGCTTTATCATTTTAGAATTTCAGAGTTTTAAATTTAAGTTTTAGCTGTATCGTAGTTATATATATATATATATATATATATATTATATATATATATATATATATATATATATATATATATATATATATATATATATATATATATATATATATATATATATATATATATATATATATATATATATATATATATATATATACCGGTATATACATATATATATATATATATATATATATATATATATATATATATATATATATATATATATATATATATATATATATATATATATATATATATATATATATATATATATATATATATATATATATATAACACGCCCTATTTAATCACTAATCTCCTAACTTCATGCTCCCAGGCTTAAAAATCTTTTCTTCCTTCTACTACAATAATCTTGTAATTCTGCTACTGTTCTCCTAGTGTAATAGACTTTTCATGCCTTTTAATTACCTTACTGCTTCTCAATGAAACTGTTATATCTTCCTCATCCAAATAATAATGGAGGTTCCCTATTTAGGGATTTCACAAAGGCCAACACTGAATGGATGGGTTCCTCTCATACTGATTTAGGCAGGGAGGAGGCCGAATCATCTATTATTCCCAACGATCAGGATCAACTAATTAAAGAACCTACACACATTCCGGATCGTCCCAACCAATTCTTAAACACACTTAACCTATGTTTCACCACTAGTCCTTCCTCTATAAATACACCACCTTCACTCCTATCGTAAATCTGACCACAACCTTTATATCTCTTAATTTTAATACTTTCTCTCCAACAGCTCCAGCCTGAACTCTCTATGCGGTTTTTCTAGCACTTTGATCGGGCCGATTGGGAGGCCTTGCGCTAAGTTTCTTCACTTCTAATTGAGTGACCGCTTGTTCTGAAGACGCCAGCTTGCCGATAAAGTGGGAGCTGTAATCGTTGATGGGATGAGCAGGTTCATTTCTTCTTCGACTAAACTTTTTCTCCTCAAAATCCATAGTTCGATCGTGCTTGTTCTCTGGCCATTCAGGCTAGAGACAGTAGTATCGGGTGTGGAAAAATTCCCGTTCTCCTATCACTCTTGCTAATTTTCATTTTAGCTAGAAATAGTTGCAGGGGTATTCTTCTCGATTTAGCAAAGCCGCATCTTCATAAACGAAAGTGCGCGTAACCTCCTTGGTTCTCCTACTGACATCTTTCTGGCCTCTTGCCAAAACATCTCTAACAACTCTGTAAATCATCCTTCTCCTCTTATCTGCTTGATTGTGTTGTTAATTTTCCAACTGAAAAGCCCAATCTCTTTGGCCTTCTCTATTTTCCTCTAACTCAACCCTGGACGATTCTCTCATTCTTCTTCCTCCTCCTTCTCCTCTCAGGTGTCTTATATCTTTACCTGTGATTACATTTGACTCTAGTTGCATGGGCTTCTTGAAACTATTAACTAGGAAGGTGCCCGGGATGGCATTCCTCCCGAGTTTTAAGGGAGTGTACTTCCGATCTCTTCGGCCTCTTGCTCAACTATATTCTCTGTCTCTCAATATCAGCACTTTCCCTCAGTGTTAGAAGCATGCATATGTCTACCTATTCCGAAAAAAGGAAGCCACTCTGATCATTCTAACTATCGCTATAGCTCTAACTTGTATTCTATCTAAGATCTTTGACACCCTTCTCAACTCTCACTTCTCGACCATCTGGAATCTCATTCTTTCCCGATCGCCAGTACGGTTTTCGGCGAGGTCTACTGGTGCTATACTTTCCTATTTAACAGATTTATGGTTTTCCCTTAGGAACTAAGGGACTTCATGGTGGCGCTTGACATATCCAAAGCATTGACCGGGTATGGCATGGTTTCCCTCTACTCTTTGCTTGCTTATGTCTGGCTTTCTTTCAAAATCGCTCAATATCGCTGTTGTTGATGGGGCTTACTTCTTCTTTTTCTGTCAATAGTGGTGTTCCTCAGGGTTCTGTATTATCTCCTACTTTATTCCTGCTTTTTATAAATGATCTTCACCTGCACATCTAACTCTATCCACTCATGCTGATTACTCGACCCTTCATTCTTCAACTCATTTCAATTCTGCTCCGACTTTATTTCTAGAATTGCCTCTAGCCTTAATCTTTCCATTCTATTCTCGCTGATAGGAATAATATTTTATTGGGGTCGTCTCAACCTTTGTGAAATTCAATTCCTTTTAAAACCCAACTCTACAAATCTCCTTCTCCAAACAACTAATTTTCCCATCTCTTTCGACGGCTCTCTCGTCTCTCCTGTTGACAATATAAACATTCTTGGCCTTAACATTAACAAAAAACGGTTGCTAGGGTGGTATCAAAGAAACTGGGAGTTCTGTTTAGACTGTGAGACTTTTTTCCTCTTCCCAGTTACTCCAGCTACATACAAGGGTCTCACCAGCCCTTTTATGGAGTACTGCCTCATATTGGGGGGGCTCTGATTTCACCCGGCTTTTGGATATTGGGTCTAGTCAAACTCTAAAATGCTTATAAACTGTCCTGTACTTTCTAGTTCACTTGACCCTATCTTTGCGAGGCTGATGTTGGTGCTTTATCTTTTTCTATAGGTATCGTAGCGTCAGGTGTTCCGCGTACCACCACCTTTACGACGTCCTCGTAGCACAAGGGGTGCTGTGTCGGCACATAGGTTTTGTGTTGATATTAGTAACTCCGAGACTAGTTCGCTGTTGTGCTTCCTCCCTTCCTCTGTTGAATTCTCTTCCATTTTCTGTGTTTCATGCTCAATTTAATCTCCTTACTTTAAAGTCTGCATGTCTATGCTCATCTGCTTAATTTGTGTTGATGATTTTTTGAGGCGTTCAACATCCGCTCCTGAATAGGGTTCTGCCCGTGAGCGGCGGTGACAACTGTAAAAAAAATAAATAAATAAAAGGTTCTAATAAGGAATTCATTAAGCTAGCTGAAACCCCACAATAATGGCATCTCCGACGGTGAACCACTTCCAGAATGCATTTAAATAGCATAACCGAGGAGCTTGCTCTCCTGAAAAAAAAAGTCACAAAAGTGGAAGCCGCCTTATCAGCAACCCCTGGCAACAGCACTGATAGTGACGATGGTGGCTTTTCAGCAAATAAACCTACTGAAGATGAAGAGGATTTGGATATGTTAGACTTTGATAAGTTCATGGTCGAAATTGCATTGACATCTCATTCACCTTCAAAGGAATCACACCAAGGAACCTCATCGAAAAAACTGAAGAGACAGTCATCAAGGAGCAAAGATAATTCAAATTTGCAATCTGTGAAAGAGGAGATGAGGCTCTACGAAAACATGGAGATGCTGCCTACAGAAGGGAATCCTTTCATGTGGTGGCATGAAAATGGGCCAAGGTTTCCATTATTATCAGTGCTTGCAAGCAAATAATTATCAGCCCCTCTCTCATCAGTCGAGAGCGAGCGTATTTTTAGTGTAGGTGGGAATGTAAACACCTCAAAAAGGAACAGGCTCTCGCCAGATACTAGTGAAAGCTTAATGTTTTTGCATTACAATTTGAGAATTTTTGAATTTGAGTATTGAATGATATCTATCTTTATCTTAAAGGAGTATATTATTATTATGTCATGTTTGAGTAATAGCATTTTTTTTTTTTGTCTTTTCAGCTGATTAATTGGAGACTATTTCATTATTTTTATTCTTTTTATATTATAGGTAGTTAAAGACCTTCTTGTAAATTGTAATCATAATAAAACATAAAAGCTAGTTTACAAGCTTTGTTACAATACTTACTGGAAAAATGGAAATGGAATATTTTTTAATAAACACACACATAAAAAGTTATTAATATTATATTTATTTATTATTCTTTAAAGGTACTATTTTAATTTATAAAATAAATATACTTTGGGCACAAACCAAACATGAAATAAATGACTAAGTATTGGTTGTACAGGAAATAAAATCCTGAGTTGCCTAGCAGTACACAAATATTCTAATCTTATTACTGTGTGTATTTATTATATTAATTAAAGTATCGTATCGTATCGGGCACCTAAAAATAGAGCATCGTATCGGCTTTTCTATCGGGTATTATCCTAATATATATATATATATATATATATATATATATATATATATATATATATATATATATATATATATATATATATATATATATATATATATATATATATATATAAAAAAAAATAGAAAAGTCTCTAATTTTCACTTTTCTATATCAAAGAATACATTTTGATATTCTTTAAGAATTGAACAATGAGTTCACCAGGAAATAGAGAGGACATTATTGTAGGAATATCAAATGGAACTGAAAGTTTCACACTCATTTCTTGTAATAACTTCCTATGTATACCTACAAAGGACATATTAGAAACACATGTTCCAGTGTTAATCTAACAGCACAAAAATTGTATGCAGGACTTTTATCAAAATAATGCTGAGTATTAAGGAGAGTAACATTCAGTCTCAATCGTGCTAACACTATCTGACCCAATCATGATAGATTGAAATAAGTATTGCTCCAATCTTGGATTAGTGGTTTTATTTATGGAAGAAGTCCCCTACAGTGGTTCCATTTCTCCTGCCACTCTTATAACATTTTTGAACAGTTTTTTAAATTCATCTTCTGAATAACACAACTCCAAAGGATGTTCCTGTATCAAAGCTTGTTTGGCTGCTTCATCCACTCTGTAATACAAGATTATACTAACATGACTTGGTATCCAAGTTAAAACTTATTTTTCTATTATTTAATTAATGTAATATATTGTGGATTTTCTGGATCACTTAATAGACTGTGTATTCTGCTTGAATTGCTTTAATCATAGATAAAGAATCTGTAAATATTGCTAAATGTGAATATGGTTTGATTTTAGATTGTAAAGTTTTATAAATTCCATGTGTCTGCAGTAAATATTGAACTGTAACTGGGTAATAAAAATTGCATTATCAATTCGTCATATAGTACAGAACTACCTGTATTATCATTATTTTTTTATCCATCTGTAAAGCAAATGTGATAATTGTTATTTTTTAATATATCAAATTTTTCTTGAAATAATTTTTTTAATATTTCTGATTCAGTATTCTTTTTTTGGCCACTGAAGAAGACTAAGGTCTATACGGTATGTATAGATTTTACTTTCCTTAAGAATAAAAAATCTTGGATAAATTATCCACTGAAAATTGTAATTTTTCAATTAGGCTTTTCTACCTCCCAATGCATGGCAATGGTAAACCTCTTTGCTCTCAGGTATTAGAGATTTAGTATTTGTTTATATTTACATCAGTTTTGACTTGAAAAACTGCATGTTGTTATTTGTGGGGTAGGGTTGATTATATCCATGAGAAATTTTAAATATGAAACAAGCCATCCAGATTCAATAGAAACTTTTTTCAATTGAGTCTTCATAATTCATATTCCTTATGTGGCTTCTATCTACTTTCTAACATTTTTTTTTTTTATGGAAGATAATAAAGCTATAGAAATGGAGATTAAAAGATTTTAAAAAAGCTTTTCACACTATGATTTTATATAGCGGTATATAATATATATATATATATATATATATACATTTATTATATATATATATATATATATATAATATATATATATATATATATATATATATTAGTCTATATATTTTGAAATTTCTCTCATTATTTTTATAGTCACCCATCTCCATCTCGTAATATATAGCTATATATATATATATTATATATATATATATATATATATATATATATATATATATATAATATTATATATATATATAATATATAGTATATATATATATATATAATATATATATATATATAATATATATAATATATATATATATATATATATATATTATTATTATATATATATAGCTATATATATATGATAAGATGGAGTTTAGGTCAGTTCAACTGTAAGAAAAGCTAATAAGAATTTTTAAACTTTGAGAGGCTGTATACTTTATTTAAATAGAGACGTCGGTCATTTTCATTTTTCTTATTCATTATTATTTTTTTTAAAGTCTGTACTGTGATTTTTATAAAAATTGGCATTGAAGACCTTCTGCTTTATTATTACTATCAAATCAGTTTTGATATTGGTATGAAGCAATGTGACATATTGTTAACAAAAAATTATGATTAAGTATTTATAAGGAACAATTTTGCATTTTTGATTTATCTTAAAATGGGACTAAGTTCTCTTTTTATTAAATCAAATGAAATAAGTAGTTACTAATAAGTTTTAAGACTAGATAATAGTTTGAGATTTTTAATGATTAACAAATTGCACGTTTTAAAAATTTATTTTTTATTTTATATATATTATTACGGTTATTTTTATGAGACTATTCTTGCCCTACTTATTAACATATCTGCTAGTATAGCAAATTTATTATAATTAATAAATAATTTCCCAGAAATATTTACAAGATATTATCCTAAAAACCTCAAATATTATATCAACAAAGTTGATTTCACCTATTTTTCTTTTTATGTTTTGAGAAATATATCAAGCAAGGTTATGATTAAAGTTTTTGCTCAAGGGTGGTATATACAGAGATTTACCTGTGTGTATAATTATTAAACAAATACTTATTCATTAACAAACTTATAAGTATTAACTATTACAACCATAATGTTATGGTAAAAATATAAAAAAAAATTTGGGATATATTTAATACATATATTTTTATAAGACTAATTATCTTTTTGGCTCCTAATATCTCGTTTTTACGTTATTTTTGCAAAGGATGGAATTCACTATATTCTTTCATAAATAAACACTTGTAGTAAACTTTAATTACATATATAAATATTTTCATCTAGTATATCTACTTCTATAGTCTCAAACTAAATTACTGTATTTATTAAGTGAACACTATTTACTGTGTAGCCTAATACTTGGATGGGTAAATAAACATGAAGTTTCGCCACATGACAAAAAAATTGGTAGAATAAAATTAAATTCATGAGGTTTGCAGGCTAGGGGTTTTTTTTTTTTTGGCCTTTTACATGGGGAATGAAAGATTGTAATAAAAAAAATTTGATTGAAAAAAATTAAATTATTTTTTCCTCAGAATCTGATTACTCTCAACTATTAGCCTAGAGTGAGTTGTCATTTTAGAATCAGACATTGTTTCTAAGGGGTGTGGTTCCAATCTGGTAAAAATTTATTTGAAATGTTTCCACAAATCTAGGCAAGATCTTTAAAATCACGTTTTTATCCCGCACTTCTCGTTTTGCTCGCGGCCAAAGATTTAAGAGAAATTTCTATAAATCTTGAATAATCTTGAATGGTCCCATTTAATAATTAAGTATCGCTTTAACCAACATTCATAAATTTATTTAATACAAAATTTTTACGTGCCACATTAGCGATTTTTCAATAGTAAATTATTCTTTCAAATATTTTTTTTCCTTTTTTGTTGTAAAATTTATTTATAAAATTAATTAAGCAGTCCCTCACCGTTTTTTTGCTATTCATAAAACCTAATTGGGTGATTAAAATTTAGTTAATTTTCGATTAATAGATAAAAATATATATAATGTATAATTGTTTGTTTATATGTGTGTCAGCACTTTGTTGACATTTGCTTACAGCCAAGGGTTCCATTACAATCAAGAATTTTAAAAGATTTTCGCTTTTTTCGGTGCAGAAATTTCTGATTAATCGTTTTTAGGAGGATTTTAAATCCAGATTTTTCCTGTAACGCAACCCAGAAAGTTTGAAATTTTGACTACGGCATGTGTAGCCAATTTACATTTAGGGTTGTAAAAACGGCTTTTAATATATATTTTTTTTATTTATTTATTTATATTTCATTAAAATTTTTATGTTTTATAGCAGACTAAATTAAAATCATAAAATTAATATAATAGATTTAATGTAAATATATAAGTAAATGAATTATATAAAGAAAATAAATATAATGTTACATAAAATGAAGTTTACAAAATAAGGAGACAAAATATAGTTAGTAAATAAAGTAAATATTAATAAAATGGAATACTTTAAGAAAGAAATAGAATAAAATAAATTTTAAATAAAAAAGAGTAGAAAAAACTATACCCAAATATAATAAGATGTAGCTATATAAACAATATTTAATTGAGTACAATAGTAAACATGTGAAAACAAGGAAAAATAAAAGAAAATGTATAATAAATAAATAAAAATAATTAAAATAAAATATGGATTCATTTTTGATAAAATTTATATTAAAAAAAAAACCATTAAGTGTTTCTAAAATTTATGTGACTAGAAATGTTTTCATTTAAATAATATTTTATTTTAAACTGTCTACCTGTACTTTCATAAAATTTTCTTAGGTGGTGCGGTGAGGTTGAATAAAAACTTTTAAGTAGCGGTTTGTGGTGGCGTTGCTTTTTTAGGCTTAGTTGATGACGGTTTATCGTAATAATATCTTTTACTTTCTTGGAAAAAAAAGGAAAAAAATTTCAATTCAATCCTCTTTTATGGGAGTTTTTTCTTTTCTCAAAATTTCTTTTTTTTTTACATATGCAAGCTGACATAAAAATTCGCTAAAAAAAAAAAAGAACGGCCAAGCTTTTCAATTGCGTTTATAAAATTTTCCAGGACCTTTATAATATATTATATATATATATTATATTATTTATATAGTATAATATATTATTATAATAATATATTATTATATTATATATATATATTTATATATATGATATATATATATATATTTTATGTTATTAATATATATATATATATTATATATTATATATATTATTTTTCTTTTAATTATAATATATATCTATTTATATATATATATATATATATATTTATATATATGGGAAAAGGCAGAAGATTTATTCAGCTTGAAAATTGTAGGATGATGTGAAGATAAATTGAAATGGTGACCTATTTTGATAATAAAAATTTGAAATTTTCAAGATTAAATTGAATACTTGGATGTTTATCCAATTTTAATTTTATTGATTTTCAATGGCAAATGACTATATCTTTTTTTGACCAAACTTTATTCTAGAACTTTCGTGAAAAATTATTGAATTATCTTAAAAATAAAGTTTTTAATAGTGTTTTTTTTCAGTTTGAAGCAGTAAAAATTCAGAAAAACTTGACTTTTTACCCTCCCCCACCCCATAATTCCAAACCAGTATTATGTCTATTGGAAACGAAAATAAACAGAAATATTTATTAGAAGAAGCTCCTTATAAGAGAGTAAAGTTCTCTTTCCAGCGATTGAAAGAAAATGGGTAATTTCGAGTACAAGGTCCCGCTTAAAAAACTTTTACAGTTGGGTTCTTCTTTTTTTCTATCAATACTTGTTATATTTACGATGTTTTCCATGATGCTTTTCCATAATGTCGGTTTATGTTCCTTTGTTAATTCTTTATTGAAACAATTTGTAGAGATAACCTGTATACAACTTGTTTTCTTTCACCTTTCTTGATTAAATACCTTAATTATTAGTTCTGGGGCTTTTAAGAACCATATGGGACTCCCTGGTGCCATCTTTCCCTTTGAACTTTTGTTACTAGCACCTTCTACTTTAATCGGTGGTTATTTTGACTGGTTTAACTCATGAATGTTACGGAATTTTTTAAACTCGTATCGCCATCGTTCATTTTATGTTCTCTTAGTTGTACTGAAAAATTGGGTGTAACCCACTTTGGTAATCACATTTGGTATCATTGCTCGTTAAGTATGTATTGGATTGCTTCTGATCTTTGAAGTCAATGTGTCCAATTTTTTCTTAGTTGTTACTGCCATTTTAAATAGTATGTCGGGTTTTCCATGTTTACCAATATTATTGGTTTTCCAGTATCCAGTTAATTTAATTCTTTTCTATTTACATATTCCCTTTGGTATAGTCAACCTTTTCTAATGATAGTTTAGTCTCGCTTCATGGTTCTAATCCTACTTTCCTTTATTTGGCTTTCTATTTTTTTATTTACATTTTTATATTTTTTTTTCTTCTTTGTTTTTGTTTTTTTTGCCTTTTTATTTTTTTTTTTTTTTTTTTTTTTTTTTTTTTTTTTTTTTTTTTTTTTTTTTTTTTTTTTTCTTTTATTTTTTTTTTTCTTTTTTTTTTCCTTTCTTGCTTTTCTTTCTTGAAGCGCGGTTGCGATCGAGAGGCTTCAGCTGTTCTTTTCTCTTCTTTTCTTTCTTTCTTCATCTTCCTTTTTCTTCCCAAGACTGGGAGTAAGGTGCGTGAAAAGCATCAGAAAAGAAAAGCAGTAGAAGAATGACAAAAGTTGAAAAAGAAGCCCAGCCTTACCGCCCCCTCTGTCCATTAATTAGTAAGAACTCGTCGCAATCAGAAAAAATCCACCCTAAAGCTTCACGGGACCGCGACGGATTCTCACATGATAAATCGTCAAGTTTAGGGTTTCATGCCCTGGCCCAGGTGGGCCACAACCAATACCCCCTTACAACACCCCCCGCCATCTCTCCTATCATGCACACCTTTCTCTCGCCTCTGCCAAACTCTGATTCCCTTTCCCTCAAACATTCCTTTACTGACTCAATTCCACTTTTTCCTTCTGTCTCCGCAGCCGGTCGGTTCCCAACACACTCACCACTATAACATCCTCTTAACCAACCGCTATCATTCATCCTTTCCAACATGACCAACCATCTCAACATATCTTTCATTTATTCTCTTCGTTTACCCCTTTCTTCACACACACCAACTCTCCTAATACGTTCATTCCTCATTTTATCAATTCTTCTTTGAACTTTAGATCTATACTTCTTATTCCAGACCATAGTCTCACTACTATGGCAATAATCACAGGTACAACAAAACCTTCGTGCAAGACCCTAGCGCACTCAGACTCAAGTCCTTTTACATTCACCAACTTTTTAATCAGCCACCTTCCTTGCCATTCACAACTTTCCTACTACACTCTGCATCATCCGTTCCCCTTCTCATCCAACACATACCCTACCAATAATTTAAAACTCAGACACTTTGTTCCAGCTGCTCACCCATCTAACATCACTTCACACTGAGGGCTATCCTCACTCACAACATACCTTACTCTTATCTACGTTTGGCTTTCAAACCCTCCTTTTACACACCCTGCCAATCTCTCTACTAGTCTTCTCAAACTCTCTTCAATTCGCCACACAAAACCCAAATCAATCCGCATATAATAGTAGGGTACCCTCCACTCTTCTCCATTCGTCATCATTCTAACACCATTTCCTTGCCACCCCCACCTCTTAATTCTTTCATAACCCCAATCCATATATAAATTGAATAACCCAGGAGACATAACACAACCCTGTGTCACTCCGCTATTAATACTACCAATCACCTTTGACACATTGTATTCTTACACACGCCTCACTATCGTCGTACATACCTTTGATTCCATTATGAAGCCTACCACCAACACCATAATATCACTAACACCTGCCATAGAGCTTCCTATTAACCCTATCATACGCCTGTTGCAAATCCAATAAAACCTAAATACAATTTATTCTTCTTCTTCATTTTTCTCATCATTTGTTTTTCAATTTAAAGATTTGATCCCCACATTCTCTACTCCTAAACGCACTGTTTCTTTTCACCAATCAGTCCTTCCAGTCACTCGACGGCACTCTTTCGACAAAATACGAAGCATATAATCTTCCCTACACACTCAATTAAACTTATTCCCCTATATATATACAGTTACCCTTATTCTCCTTACCCTTATATAAGGGCTACTATTTACTGCTCTCCTCCAATCCCTTGGAACTATACCCTCCATGAAATGCTTTATTACACAACTTCCCAAATCTAATCAATCACCATCCCGCTCCGTTCTTGATTTTTTTCACCAGTAATTTCATCTATACCTGCAAGATTTACCATTCTTTCAACTTTCTCACTCTACCCCATAACCTTCCTTCCTTACTAATAACCTATCCCCAAAATACCTATTCCTTCTTGCAACCATTCAAACCCACACACATTCACTATCACCCTCTCTTTATTACTGTTAATATTATGCAGATTTTCCAAGTGTTCCTCCTTTCCACACTCCACTT